>CAIGRL010003078.1:0-10085 GCA_903798325.1 Fraxinus xanthoxyloides | reverse complement strand
GGGGGGTTTTTGTTTTTTTTTTTTTTGGGTTTGTTTTTTTTTTTTTTTTTTTTTTTTTTTTTTTTCAATTGGATCTTGGCTAGGACTGCCAAGGGAAATCCCCTATCTCTGCTCAGCACAATTTCTTGTGCTAAGGATTCTTAGAAGAGGCAATAACATACGAACACACTCAATAATGAAGACTTAAAACTAATATTTCAATTTTGGATAATGGTGAAAAATAGAGAAACTTAAAAACTTGTATTTTTGTGAAGCTGAAGATTTTATTCTGTCGTCGATAGGAGAAAGACTCCTTAAATATATTGGAGGCGGCTCCTTCTAAAATGGTACATGGCTTTAGTTATACAATGTACAAACGACTTTCGGTTACCGCTGTTAATGTGTTCAATCCGAAGGTTTCAATAATTTATCTGTTGAGGTCTTTCTTATTTTGTCACAAACGTTGAAAGGACATATTTGTTCATATGTTCACATTCAAGTGTAATAAGCTAGTTAATTTATTGACGTGAAACTCAATGCTCATGATGCTTCCATAAACTCTAAGGAAACTTCAACCGCTACACGTAGTACACCTTGCCTTCCAGAATTTACATTTAACAACATCTCGCTTCATCTTTGACAAAACACACAATTAATCTAGCCATTAAAAAAATGCCACCATTAATTTGCAGGAGCATAATTAAACTTTAAAGAAAGAAAGTAAGAAGAAGAAATCAAAATTCGAGGCAATTGAAAACTGTAACGCCACAAATTTTCGGAACTCGAAGCGTTAAAAAAAATCTTCTCTTTGTTGACCTCTTTAATGCTAACCAAAATAAATTGTCAAAAAGATAATTTTTGGAGTTTGAAATATATAAAAATTATAATGGAAGATATATGTCCATATAGACTTTAGAAAATTATGGTGTAATTTGATTTTTGAAAAATATCTTGAGAAAATTTAGCAACTTTCGGTTGTGCAGCAATGGGAAGAAAAACATGTCTAGCCTAGTAAACGTCGACTAAGAATTATGAAATTTTAACAGAGACTATGACATTCATATATGTACATCATATAAAAAAATTGGGGTCTACAATGATAATGTTTGAAAGATGAAAATATTGTTCGACTATTCTGGACAGAAAATTCGAAACTAACTCAACGTAATCTACTAAAATGGATATAACTTTTTTTCTAGATGATATTTTAGGGTAATTCCAAAGAATACTATTAGAAGACTCTATACCTTTGAAACCCCACTGATTTCACTCTAAAACATGTATTGTAGCCCAAGTTATACCATTTTAAAGTAAAAGATCAGAATCTGAAATTCAATCCAGCAATAAATAAACTTCATGTGTAATCTTTCCAATGTTTCTAAATTATAGTCGACATGAAATATATATAAAACTAGGCGAAACAGAAAGTTAAACATTTTAAAAGTGTTGTCTAGGTATTCATAAAAAGAATTACATAAATGAAAATTTTACTAGAAAGTTAAAAGCATTTCAATCGTTAGCACTTGCCACCATGTCAAACCTTTGCCATGCCTTCATTTAACCTGTAAATTTTGTAAGAATGTGTATCACAAGTAATACTCAGTAGGAAACACTTCAATAAATGGTAAAAAATATATATTTTCAAAAATGCAACTTTGGTTATTGGTGTCATCTTCAATTATTTAAAATGAACCGATGATCAATCAATCCGTTTACCCTCGGGTTTTAATAACATCTTTCATGTATCATAAATCATCTCTTATTTGAAATACCAAATGATGTTTCCATTTTCTCATGAGTATCACAATAACACGTTAAATGCAAATTGAAAACAAATAATTTTACTTCACTTACAAAAGTGCCAAACACCCCTTCTTTAAATACATGGAGTATGAATATTCTTTTGCGCTCAATAAGATACAACGTTCTCTTCACTTATTCTTTGAGAAAATTTCCAAATTCAAGGTGCTTTAAGTCTATGAGAAAATGGGCGAATAACTTGATGTGGAAGTGAAATAGTTGGGGAGAGAAAACATGGCCATAGGGGTTATAGAAAATTGTTGTTTACCAAATATAGAATGCAAAGTAGAATGGCTACTTGCAAAAAACCAAATTGGGCATAAAAACAAATTAAGATGGCATATTAAGTAGGTGTATAATTGGTAGATTTAAGAAGTAACACGCGCTTTAACTTTTCAATTGAAATGTAAGTTTTGGTTATAATTAACATATTGACATTCAGTGATTTGGAGGTTGTGGCATTTAGTAATTGATTCAATTGGAATGCTAGTTGAGGAAAATAAAAAGTCATCTTAAGGAAATAAAAAAATAAAATAAATGTGATTGCATTAGTGAAGGAAAACCGTAAGTGAGAAAAAAAAATAATTATGATTGAATGAATATGAGGTTGTTTGGTTCACTATATCCGGTTTATCTAATTCTTAAAATTTAAGCAGTAAACATGTATGCAACAATTATAATGTGTGTTGTCAAAATAAGAATTTATCGTTTAAGAGAAATTCGATACCTTACAATTTTTTTAAAAAAACAACAAGTGTGAAAAACATTACTATTGTGACCAAAACTTTAGTTTGAACTCTTGGGAAATTTCGTAGCAACGAACTAACATAATCCTAATTATTTTTCGATTTATACAAGAAAAAATATTTTAAATGAAACACGAGATTTTATTTTATTTCATTTTCTCGGTCGCTACAAAAACACTTTCTCCTTAAGACAATATTGTCCCGCAATGGTGCTAATGGACTACGACACTTGTCTCTTAAGATACAACGAATGTAACTTGTGTTAGAAGCACTTCAAACCACAAGTAACAACGAACTTAGAATGAATTTTTCTCTCTACACGAAAAAAGGGATTCAAAATGACTTTTGGAGAGTATTTTGCAAGAGTTTTTATATTATGAACAATGCAAACGATATGGAATGCATAATGGACGTCCAAATGGTCTTTTATATAGAAGAGGAAAGGTTATGAGTGAAATCTCGCACCCCAAACTCAGCAACCTTTGCTAAAGATTACAACATTTGTTGTTGCTAGCATGTTGCTCGAGCGACAGTGACACCTTTTAATCAGAGCTTCTCTCGCTAGCATGTCGCTAGCTCGAGCGATATGCGAGACATTCATTTTCCAATTAGTGCATCATCTTTTCTATCCAACTTTGGAACACATTTTTTCATTCATCCAGAATTGATTTTGAGATTTCAAATATACCACGACGATCTACTCGATGAGTAGAACAAGTTAGTCTATTTATCCTCATAATTTGATTATCGGATCAAATTCGAATATTTGGCCATAATTGGCACAAAGATCACTTTTACATACTTAATTTCATTCTCTAAACCAAATTTCAACAATTCCCTCACATAAATGAAAATTCAGATATGCTCATACTATGCAAAAATATGGTGCATTATAGAGAGAAAACAGAAAAACACTGCATTAAGTAAAGTAGCTTCCGGTCTTGAACATTCCTTAGTGAAATTCTATTGGATTTACTTGACTAATTGGTGAACGTGATGTTTTGAACCATTCAGCCGTTGATGTAAACAAAGACAATAATACTCACACAAATGTATTTTCTAAATCGTTCATGGTTCTCATTAAGACGGTCCCATCTCACACTTACATAGGTGACCTCCTATTAAGAATATTATGTATTTATATATTCAAATCAACACCCACAAATAGTGTCAAAAAATCATGAAAAGTTGCAAACATTTCATCAAAGGTCACCAAGAATTCAAACAAAAACCACCTCAACAACTATTTTTTAGTTCTATGCGACCACATAGAACAAACCTATGCAGTCACATAGGTTAATCACTTTCAAGGCATATAATCCTTGCATGTCTTTATGTTACCGTAGGTCACAAAAGCGTAGGTCAAATTTTTCGCCTCCAAATCATTTTCATTCCAAAGCCTATATTATTGATTTAATTTCAACAGAATCTTTACTGTCTTATTATTTTTTCTTCTTTGAGAAACAAAAAATTAGAGTTTAAAATGAATCAAAAGATTTTTTTTTCCTTAAAAGGAAACAATAATAAATTTTTTTTTTCAATAAAGAATCAAATTAGGGTTTAACAATTTTTTCAATAAACAGAAAAATAAAAATAAGGCTAAAGGTAAAAAGTGCTATTTTTGTAGTAAAATGTGACCCTTTATAAAATACTGCTATAAAAGAATTGATGAATAGAAAATTACCCAAAAGGGTTGAAGGTGAAGCTACTATATCCAATCCTCAAAAGGTTGAAGGCGAACTTACTATATAGTTTGTGAAGAAGGTACATCTTCAAATAGACAAGTCTATATGACTAGTCATTTTTCAATAAAAAATGAGTGGATTCTTGATTCTAAATGTACTTTTCATGTCTCCCTAAATGAATGTTTTTATAATTTTTGTTGTATTTTTTCATTGAAATAAATGGTGGTCAAGTAACCATGAAAAATGATTTTTCTTTGAAAATAAAAGTAAATGGAAAAATGGTTTTAAATTCGAGAAATAATAATAGATTGATTCTTGGAAAAATCAGACGTGTACCATATTTAAAGAGAAATTTAATTTACCTTGGGATTCTAGATGATGAGTATTATAATTATCAAAAATGGAATTATTTCGATCATTAATAGTTTTTCTAAAATTATTAAAGTCCCTAAAACTAATGGGATCTATGTTTTAAATGTTACACCCTTGGTGGGTGATTCAATTGCCGCCGTAGTCTCTCAAAATGATATATCTGAAATATGACATAAAATACTTGGATAAGTGATAAAAATCTGCAATGTTTGAAAATAAATAAGGATTGTTGGTTCTCATAAGATTAAAAAAATTGTCATTTTCCCAACAATGTATTTTAGGAAAGAAAAAGAAATTGCCTTTAGTGCTGATATTCATAAAGGGAAAATTACACAAAACAAGAGTTTTCAAGATTCAATTTCAAATTTCAGATATTAGATTTCACTTTTAAAAAATCAAGTATTCCATTTTAAATATTAAATATATAATTTTCATTCCAAACCCTAATAAATTTCATTCCAAACTGGCAAACCCTAGAATTTTCCAACTCTCTCTCTCTCTCTCTCTCTCTCTCTCTCTCTCTTCACGTCGACGACTGATCCTCTCCCTGGATCGACCACTTTTTTGCCATCCATTGCTTTTGCTCTAGGCAGTGCTGCTTCTGGTTCCTCTTCCAGATCGATTGCTTTGACTCCACTGGAGTACCGTCAACGTTGGGATCATGATGCCTCTAGTGCTGTCTGCTACATCGTCGTAGCAACGTTGCTCTAAGAGCGATGTGCAGTGTCGCTACACTGCTTAGTGTCAGTAATGATGCCGACCATAGTCGTTTGTGGTGGTGTTAGTAGCGGTGATGTGGGTAGTGTTGGTGAGGTTGTGGGTTGTTGGATATAGTGGTGTGTGTGATTTTGTTGGTGGGTGCGGTACGGTGTGGTGTAGGCGTGGCGTTGGTGGTATGCGCTGGTGGTGGATTTGTGGTGAGGGATGGTTGGGTGTGATGTAAATGGAGATAGAGAAGATGGTGGTGGTGGTCTTTACTTGATCATCTAGTGCTACTGGGATTTGATTGTATCCAAAGCATCCGTCAAGGAAGCAATAATATGAATGACATGTCAACCGCTTTAGCATTTGATCAATGAATGGAAAAGAAAGTGATCCTTCCGAGTGGTAGCATTGAGTTTTCGATAATCAATGCAAACTCTCCAACCCGTAACAATTTGAGTGGGAATTAACTCATTATTCTCGTTTTGTGCCACAGTAATACCACCATTTTTAGACACAACCTGGACTGGACTGACCCATGCACTGTCTGATATCGGGTAAATGATTTCAGCGTCTAGGAGCTTTATTACTTTTGCCCTAACCACCTTCGTCATGTTCGGGTTTAGCCTTCTCTGACCATCTATACAAGGTTTAAAATTCGTATCCATGAGAATCTTGTGCATGCACAATGAAAGGCTGATCCCTTTGATATCCACGATAGATTATTCAATTGATGTTTTATTTTCTTGGAGTACCTGTAGTAGTCTCTCTTTCTCCACCTCACTAACTGAGCTCGATATAATCACTGAAAGTGTAGAAGATTGCCCCAAGTAAGCATAACGAAGATGAGGCAGTAGTTGCTTAAGCTCCAACTTTGGAGGCTGTTGAACAATTAGGACCAGTTCCTAATTCCTCAAACTGACGTTTTAGTGTGTATGGTGGGTTAGTTTCCAAAAACCTCTCACATGTCTCATTCT
This sequence comes from Fraxinus xanthoxyloides, assembly GCA_903798325.1. Classification (NCBI taxonomy): domain Eukaryota; kingdom Viridiplantae; phylum Streptophyta; class Magnoliopsida; order Lamiales; family Oleaceae; genus Fraxinus; species Fraxinus xanthoxyloides. The sequence goes on along the minus strand of CAIGRL010003078.1, from coordinate 3,824 downwards.
CAAGAGAATCAGAGTGAGTATATTGGGAATGTGTGATACATACTTCATACGCGTCGGATGAGTTGTGCAACAAAAATGTGTCTTAGAATACCTTTTCAATTACATTAATCTGAAAACAACTATCTGATTCAGTGGGGAACTTCATGGCATTGAAGACATTAAAGTAACTTGTTCCTTACCAATCCTCAAGATAAACTGACCCTTCTATACGTCGATGAGTGCTCTCCAGTAGCTAAGAATGGTAGTATAAGTGGTACATCCTTATTTTCCTCCATGTCTAGGATAAGTAAATCCATTGAGAAGATGAGTTTTTCTACTTTAATCAGTACATCTTCTATAATCCCCCTTGGGTGGGTAAGAGATCGATCAGTTAACTGCAGATCACTGTTGTTGATTTAGCCTCTCCCAACACGAGTTTCTAGAAAAATATTTGCACCTAAATCACATAAATTTTTATCGAAGTGACAATTTCTAATAGTGCAAGGTATAGTAAACTCCCTGAGTCTTTAAGTTTTGGAAGTAGCTTTTTCTGGATTCTAGCATTGCATTCCTAAGTCAACATTATCGTCTCATACTCTTCTAGCTTGCGTTTGTTGGATAGAATGTCCGTCAAAAACTTAGCGTAGCTAGGCATTTGAATAAGGGAACGGAATGTTGATGTGTAGTTTCTTGAAGACCTATAGGAATTTCTTGTATTGTTGATCCATCTTGTGCTTTTTCAATCTCTGGGGAAAAGGAATAGGAGGCTTGTAAGAATTTATAGGACTTTTCTCCTTAACCCTTGGTATTTCTGAACTCTCCTTAGCATCTACTTCATGTGTCTGTTCGGTCTGTTTCACTTACTCTTCACTTGAAGAAGTCATTTTCTCCTTACTCACAACAGGCCCCTTGACATGAATTTCCTACAGTTGTACCCTACTTCTAGTTGTTATAGCTTTCTACTTCTAGTTGTTATAGCTTTGGCTTTTCCTTTGGGTTGATCTATGTATTGTTAGGTAGTGAACCCAGGGCTCTGTCATTCATAGATAGCGCCATCTGCCCCATTTGAGTCTCCAAGTTTTTAATAACAACACTTTGATCTTGGAGAGTTGATTCAGCTTTTCTCATAAACTGATTGTTAGTTTCCATGTACCGATTTCTTTTCTCCATGAATTTACCAAACATCTCTTCCAACTACTTCTTCTCCGACTGTCGAAACTGATCCCATGACCTATTCTGAGTCCAACCACCCCAAGAGAAATTAGGGTGCTTCCTCCACCTTAGGTTGTACGTTTCTGAATGTGGATTCATTTGTTGATGTTGTCCCCATTGTACGAAGTCCACTTGTTCCATACCTTGAGCCAAAATTGAGCACTCTGTTGTGTTGTGATTTACTCAACACTCTTCACAGCTTGGCTCTTTGGTTTGTGCAACGTTAGCTGTTTGTGATATGCTCTCTACCTTATGGGATAATGAGTCTATTTTTGCTGTCAATGTTGAGTACGCATTCACCTCGTATACACCACGTACCTTCCTTTGAATCACCTATTTAGAAGCCCATATTGCTGAAATAGTCGCCACTGGCTCGAATAGTTTCAAAGCGTCATCAATGGTTCTTGTTGATAATGAACCATTTGATGAAGAATACATCATGCTTTTGAATGATGGGAATGACCCCGCGTAAAAATATTGGACCTGGAGTCCTGTGCTAATTCCATGACGAGGACATTTCATTAGCATGATCTTTGAATGATTCCAAGTTTCATCAAATGATTTTGATTCACCTTGACGAAAAATTGAGATGTCATGCTTCAATTTTACAATTTTTACTCCGGTGGAAAAAAATTTTGTGCAGAATTTCTGAGCTAAGTCGTTCCATGTGCTGATGCTAGCAATAAGTTGAGAATCCAACCACTCCAATGCTTTATCAAGTAGCGTATGGGGGAACAGTCGTAGTCTGATAGAGTTAATATTGCACAATAATATAACAAGGAAATTTACTTTTAATACTAATTCTTGTGGTGGTAAACTATTTGGAGTTAATGAATTAAAAAATCTTCGTGGATTGACTATTTAGATAAACCTAATGATTCATCAAAACAAAAATAAGTGTAAGCATCACCTCGAAAGTGATCGATGAGAATGTTATTAATGTCATCAACGTGCTCAATTTTAGGGGCTAGAAAAACTCTATTGATTATAAATTCAAGGTTCTTAGTATAGTCGTATGATCTAATAAATGAGGAAATACAATGTCAATTAATTTATGTAAAAAAATAAGGTCTTCTTAAAATTCAATTGTCATATCATGCCATAACTTAATCATACCACGAGAATGTTGCTTTTCTTTTCCACTGCCAATTCGGAGCAAACATTCACGGAAGAATTGATCTAAAATACCTCGCATGTTTTGAGTTTAATCTAATTTTTATAAAAGTGGCAAAAGATATGAGTTCGCGATGCTTGATTCTATTATATCATTCTTACATCCTTTTTGAGCAACATGAAAAATTTGCCAAAAATTTCCTCCTAGAACAACACTTTCCACCAAATGGTAATTCGTTCTCATTGATGTCTCTTAAAATCTTGTCTAGAGCTTCTATAGCTCGGTAATTTATCATTGGTGCTTCATCCCATATAATTAGTTTTGTAGCTCTAAATAAATAAGCAAAAGCAGATTGATTGCTAATTGAACGAGTAGAATTAGAACTAGTTTATAGAGGAATCTAAAACCTTGGGTGTGTTGTCTTACCCTTTGGTAGTAAAGAAGCTGCTACCCCCAGCGAAGCAATTGCTAAAGCCATAATTTTTTAATCTAATGGCTGCAAGCAGTTCATGATACAAAAAAGTCTTCCCAGATCCACTAGGGCCATCAACCAAAAACAGACCACTAAAATCATTAAAAACTTCATGTAAAATAACATCGTATGCATGTGTTTTCTCTTCATTCAGTTTATTTTCACATGAAAGATCATCTTTAGAAGTCAATATTCCTAATTCTTACAGGCATTCTTGTAAACAATTCATGTTGTTCTATATTTATATCAAAATCAACTAAGTTGTAGTCATTCAGTGATCTCCCTAACGGTTCTAAGAAAGAATTTACGGACTGTAAAGATTCTAAGTCAGCACGATAGCAGCCCAGTTCTTTATACAGGATGTCCTCAACTAAAGAAGTCTTGAACTTGTCCATAGGTCTCTTGGATTATTTGGAGAGTAAATAACTAAAACTGTAGCAAATAAAGGATGCAATGAGTAAGGCATTTGGAAAGAACAAGCTTCTTGGAACCAAAGTTCATAGTTGTTATTACTACGAAGTAAACCATGAGATAAACTAGCCTCGCGAAATGTTTGCGCGCGCGCTCACCATTCATACATTTCAAACTCTCAAATGATGTTGGTCTTCTAACATGATTTAACAACAAAAGAAGATAATATCTCATCTTCAGTTGGTTTTGCCACTACCAATCTGTCAATTTTAATTCATATCCTGTTGGCTCGCCCACATTTGGGACAAATTTTCAAAATGCTAGAAAACTTAAACAACATCGTACCAAGCTGCTTGGCATATATAAATGAAATATTTTATCACATGAAATTTAATGTATTATAGAATATACATACATTTGTAAAATATTAGATATGAGCAAGGCATGCGACGAGGTGAGTGGAATTTTGTTATTGTGGTCAAGGACATGTTGAGTTTTTCGGTTCAGACGGACTTTGGTGTATAAATGTTTCTCGCGAAAATACTTTCTTTTATTGTCAATGGAATACCAGGAGGTGGCTTCCAACTCTTGAGGGGCCTCCATCATGGTTATATGTTGGAGATAATGTGCATTTTA
>CAIGRL010003037.1:0-11390 GCA_903798325.1 Fraxinus xanthoxyloides | reverse complement strand
TGAATGATGTTAAAAATATGATATAAATTTAAACATCATTTTGGAAATCAATTTTACTTTTGATCAAAACATTTTATACAAGTGACAATCAAAATAACTTTTAGTGCACAAAGTAATTTTTGAGTTTTTATCATTCATTGCTAAAGAACAAAGTATCGGTATCTTTACATTTGAACTAAGAAATCTAGTTTTTGATCTTAGCTCGAAGTTTGGCTCTTAGGTTTTCATCTTGATATTTCATTGACTTTTGCCTCTTAAACTCTTAATCTTGATCTTTCTTTGACATTTGTCTTTTAATATCTTTTGACAACGATCGATCAATTTATTATTGAATGCTTCGAAAACTATAATCACTTTACATTCAATTATTAGTAAACAAGATTAACTTGTTTGATATAATCAATCATATGTAAAAAACTTACGCCTTTTTAATTATAAAAAACAAGTTGATTTGCAAAGTAATATCGACAGTGAATAGAGAATGAAGATCTCACATTTATAGCATATTCCCGCTATATTTTACAAACCAATTGTCATCCAATTAAAGCATATCAAATAGTATATGTTTCAAAGTATATCATTTAATCATTCAAAGCATGTAAACTCAATCATCTTTCCCATTTTCAGTGATTTTCAAATCTGTCTTACTCAATTTCCCCCTTTGGCATAAGCAAAAAAGTAGCAGATATGAAAGCAAGAGTATGACATATAAGATCAAAACTTTAAATCAATAATAGAAAATATTAATAATCCACCTCAATTAAGTACAAGATGTCAAATCTATGCAAGTTTAAACATGAGGATAATCATCACAGTTTTAGTAAAATACTAATCAAGGCATAGGTGATGAAATGACGAAAGCATAATCAATTGAAGCATTTATATATTTTGGACATAGAATCAATCATGTAAGAATGCAATTTAGCCACATACTTCAAATTCATCTTCCTAAACCTCTGAATATATAAAAATCTATCAAATGCTAGAGGTTTAGTGAGAATAGTAGTCAATTGATTTTTCATATTCGTAAATTCTAATACAATATCCCCCATTTTTTGTACCTTTAGGATACCACAGAATTCGTATTACGGTACTAAGGTGTGATTCTTGAGTACTGGGTTGAAATCTAGCACATAATCACACATTAAACATAATATTGAGTCTACTTGTGATTAAGTAAAGGAGAGATCCGATCATTCCTCTATATTTTGTTATATCTATAGAAGTACCTTGATAAGCTATATCCAATTTGATTGATGAGCTCATTGGAGTGTTCATTTCAAACTTATTGAGCATGTACATAATGTATTTTGCTTGACTCCATTCCTTAGGTAGAGATTGATCACTTTGTACTTTGGAAGATTCTTCTTCATCTTGTTGCACACTTGCTTGTTCGTCATGTTGATCTTCCACATTTTTAAAATCGTCCTTGTTTTGATTTTGAATGTTCATTAACAATACATTTCTCTTGATCAAGAGAATTAACTTTATCAAAAACGTGCATGAATTCTTTAACAACTAAAGTGCTTTTGTTCAAGACTTCGATAAGCTTTGCTTGTTGATGAATAACCAATAAAGATTCCAATATTGGACTTTGAGTCAAATTTCCCAAATTTTTCTCAAGCGTTTAAGATAAAACATTTGCCATCAAGCGCTTTAAAGTAACCGATATTGTGAACTCTGTTTTTTTAAAGTTCATATGGAATTTTCGTTGTCTTTCGACTCACCAAAATTTTATTTACAATATAGCAAATGCCATTAATGGTTTTGGCCTAAAAATATAATAGTAAACCATTTTCGTAGTCCGCTTGCAATGTGTAATTCTTTCTTTCTACGATACCATTTTATTGATGAGTTCTGATAACCAAGAAATTATGTTCATAGTCATAAAATTTACAAAAAATCATCAAATGCAATATTGTAAAATTATCTACCATGATCACTCCAAATTGCAACAATAGTGTATCCATTTTCATTTTGAGCATTTTTACAAAAATATTTAAATACATTCAATGTTTCATCTTTTAGGTTAAAAAATTGGACCCAAATAAATCTAGAAAGGTTATAAATAATGATGAAAGCATAATGTTTGCAACTTAAGCTTATGGTTCTAGATGGTCCAAAAAGATCCATGTGGATAAGTTGTAAATGTCTTGTAGTTGAAGAATGTTGCTTTACTTTGAAATAACTTGTCACACCTCACCACTAAGGCTCCCACATGAAGCCTACGTGGCATTCAAGGGACCCACCGAAGCCCTTTTACCAAAGCGGTGGCGTTCCATTGACCTACTGAAGCCCCCTGCTGAAGTGGCATGCTCATGGAGGCCAAATCCAAAACTCTACTATGACAAGCGATGACCCACTTCCATTGAAGATTTAAATGGATAAAATTTTGTTTGAATGATTGATGTGACCCATGTAAAACATAATATGTTGAAGTCTTGTCAATATAGGTTGTAGGGTGGCTACCATTCTTTGAGAGCATTAAATGTGCCACAAACTAGTTGGGTCAAAATTGATTCTAGGATAAGATGCTTATTTTAAGGAGACGAGGTCATATGTCCACTCATCCATTGGGCACCATTTCACATATAACACTATAAATTTCCCCAAATTGTCATTTAGAGATAATGCAAATACATCTATTGTAAGCTATATTTTATATTTTCTTGAGTTAAATTTCTTATTGATAAAGTTAGATGTTTGATCTTGGCTTTTAGTTTAGTTTTTGTTGATTGTACATTGTCATGTGATTATGCTCATATATCTTACCGGTGCTCAAACATTTTTGTCTCGTGTTATAAAGCTCTCCCATGTTCAAACTCGAAATATCATCGACTAGCAATCTATCCAAACATGGTAGAATTAGCTTGCCAAGACCTGAGTCGGCCTAGTATTTGTTGTCCATGTCAATGGTACAAAAAACAAGGTCAATAGATTGGAGCCGTTGGAAAACCACCACTACAACTGTGAACATTCTTGTGGACAAATTTTGCTGGAAAGTTACTAGGCATTTCTCTTGAAAAAAGGATTGTTCTTGGAAAAGAGCAAGTGGAAGCCCCAAAAGTTTGAAAAAAACATGAGAATATAGCTTAGGAAAAAATGAGTTCAGACCGTTATGTCCCTCCCAAGAGGGTAAGAGAAGACCTTAATGAAGGGATTCCCCAAGCAGCAGCCCAAATGGATTGGTGTCAACCCCATTACCATCATAGGTGTGGTGGTATGAGAGTGGCTGCTCAACTCACCATGGAGATAGCAACAATGGTAGCTAAATTAGAAGTATCACTACCAAAACATGGTTATGCAAAAACTCGTCATGCAAATACAAGGCCAAAGGGTCCGCCAATCTTTCCTTTCACACCACAACGATAATATCCACGTGAAGATGAAGTCCAAAGCTATAGAGCCCCATCCTCCCAGTAAGATAGAGCAGTAGGGCTCCCTTGAAAGAGAAGTGAAAGTCAACATCTCCTCGAACTATGCTCCTGGTCTATCCCCGAGGCTCATACATATGGAATATAAGTCAAAACATATGTCGCAACGGTTTGTTAATATGTTTGACAGAATCAGTCCCCCAGGAACCAGGTACAGGCCATCCTAACCACATCATGCGCCTAGAAATAAGCTTCAACCACCACTTTCCACGACAACACAATCCAAGGAGAGGAGAGGACATTCCTACAAGCTGCTCCGCCTAGAAATAGATGCCACATGAGGGAAAAAAATGGTGAGAAATCAGGCATGCCCATCCATCCACCACCCAAATATCAGTTTGATGAAGATAATGACTCGAATGAATCCCAAAGGTCTTGTGGCCTCGATGACGATGACGAAATTTACCTTTTCACAAGAACTAAGAAATGCTCATGTCCCGAATTACTATGTACCACTAAAGATACCAAAGTATGACTGAAGAGATGATCCGACTAAGCACTTTAACAATTATAAAACACATATGGACCTGAGAGGCACCATCCCACCATCAAATGAAGGGTTTTGCATTTGACTTTAAGTGGAGCAACGGTAATTTGGTACAACAGATTACCTCTACGAGTATTAGGGGCTAGCAAATTTAAAAGTACATTCCTGAAACGATTTACTATAAATAAAGAAGCAAATACTCATATCCAGTGCCTTCAGGATATGAGGTAGCAACTTGGGAAGACATTGAAGAGTTTTTTAGTCTGCTTTATTGATGAGATGACATATTGTGTGTAAATCACTGACTGGGAGGCATTCTCAGCATTGCGCGACTAGCTAAACATGAATACCCTCTTTTGGAAGGATATGCACAATTAGGACTCTACCAACGACAATGCTCTATTGGAAATGGTAAGGGGTAAAATCATTAAGGATGAGTTGATCAATCATCAAAACAGAGCCACTATGGGTCTTCTACCCCATCAGAGACAGCGTGGGAGAGGACTCACATCTAATCTAACGAACCACCAATGGAACTAGGTCGGTCATGAAGCCGTTCCTAATTCTGGGCAAGCACTAGCCGCAACTACATTAAACGCAATACCGACGAGAGACGAAGATGCAAAGGACAAGGTTTGAAACCTAGAAATAGGCCGAGTACCCCTCAATATTGTACTTACCTTCATTCCTACGGTCGTGACACAACAGACTTCAGAGATATAACCCAACACCCTAGGTAGGTTAATCCTCAAAACAACCAAAGAAGTGATCACCCTCCTCCTAGGAACTTGCCCCCACCTAGGCAAAACCAAAAACCTATGTGCGAAGGGGTCATGCCCCCCTCGAGAGCCATCCTTGCAACGATAGAAGGGGCGTGATAAAGAGAGACCTAAGGAAGGACAACAATAGTATAGAGACCTTCGGCCAATATGGAAGATGTTCATATCCATGAAATTGACATAATTTTTGGAGAACCCTACATTGGGGGCAACACAAGGAATTCCCAAAGGAATTATGCTAGAGAGGCCAAGGACCCCCATTGGCTAGCTATATAGTAAGTACAGTTCTCGAATAAGGCAACTATCATCCTATCACTTTTACCCAAGAGGATGGTAAAGGCGTGCATTTTTCCCATTGTAACTCCCTCATGGTAAGGGTCGTTGCGATTCGTAATGAGTTGAAATAGATGCAAATGGATAATGGTAGTAACGATAACATCCTTTTTGGAACCACCTTTGATAAGATAATTGTAGATCATGAATTGACTCCCATCATTACCACCTTGTATGCTTCATCGACAATAGCATCATCCCAAGGGGAAAAATAACCCTCGTAGTGGAAATGGGAGAACCATGCCAGACAGCTCAAAACTTTATGAAATTTTTGGTAGTGGATAAGAAGTTTGCTTACCATAGGATACTAGGTAGACCAGACCTAAAAGATTTATGGCCGTCACCTCCATTCACAACCTGTGCATGAAATTTCCTATAGAATAAGGGATTGCCACAGTTTGGGATGATCAAAGAAGATATACCTGAACTCGATAAGAAAGGCCGAACCTAGGACATTAATATGGTGATAATCGATGTTGACATGAAATATATCCTAGGAGAAAAAAACTCAGGACAAAAAGAAGTCGAGATGATGGATGTCCTCGGACATGGGGTTATGCTCGATGAACTGGATTCTTGTGTTATCGAGTTCAAATCCCAAACAGCACTAGTAAAGGAATTGGAAAGTTTCTCAATGGACCCTTAATAGGCATTGACCCCAAAGTCAGTTGGCATTACCTGAGAATTGATTTCATGGTTGCCTGTATAGACAAAAAAGAAGGGCCCCCAACCCAGAATGTATGAGACCTTGAAGGAGGAAGTGAAAAGATAAACAATGGCTTTATCAGGGAGGCCACTTACCTGAAATGGGTCTCTGACCCAATATTGATAAAGTATAATAGTAAATGGAAGGCGTGCATCACCTTCTTCCATCTCAACCAAACATGTTCTAAAGACAGTTTTCCTCTTCGAAGGATAGACCAACTTGTGGACTCCATTGTTGGGCACTAACTTTTGAGCTTCATGGACGCCTACTCAGGCTACAATCAATTTTTTATGCAGCCAAAGGATGAAGAGGCCCTATGAATTGAAAATTTTTGGGGCCACCTATAAGAGACTCGTCTATAAAATGTTTGTCTACCTCATTGACAAAATAATGAAGGTCTATGTGGATGACAGGCTCGTGAAGAGCTTGAAGGGAAATGACCATGCAATGCACTTGGACGAAACCTTTCAAATTCTACGGAGGTACATAATGAGGTTGAACTTTCTTAAATGCATATTCGGTGTTGCTTCCGACAAATTCCTAAATACATGATCAACCAAAGGGGCATGGAGGCTAATCCAAAAAAATTCGAGTCTTGGTAGAGATGAGGTCCTCTCAAAAAACAAAGGAGGTGCAAAGCTTAATATGGCGTTTGGCAACTTTAAGCCATTTTATCTCAAAAGCCACTAACAAATTCCTCCATTTCTTTAAGATATTTAAAGGGGCAAGAAATTATATTGGACGGAGGAATGTGAAGAGGCCTTTCAGGAGTTGAAAAATCTTCTAGGGTAGGCCACCTCTCTCAAAGCCCAAGGCCAGAGAGGCCTTGCAACTCTATCTGACCATCTCCAACTAAGCCATTAGCGCGGTTCTCATAAGAGAAGAAGGTATCCTTAAGTTGCCTATTTATTACATGAGTAAGGCACTCTTGGCGGCAGAAAGCTGCTATCCCGACATGGAAAAGTTAGCTCTAACCTTGATCATTGCATCTTGAAAATTGAGGCCATATTTGCAAGCTCATACAATACTTGTGTTAACCAACTTCTCGCTCAAGCAAGTGCTTCAGAAACCCAACACTTCAGGAAGGTTGCTGCAGTGGGTAGTGGAGCTTAGTGAGTTTGATATTGCCTTCAAAACAAGAACCTCTATCAAAGGCTAGACCCTCACGAACTTCGTAGTAGAATTTTCCAATGGCCCAAAAATTGAGAAAATAATGGAGAAAGTAGGAGGCAAATAAAGACCTGCATGAGAAAATACTGCCTTGCCCATAGAATATAAAACATCTTAGGATATACTATTAGTGAATGGGCCTTATGGCCGAAAGATCTTTCCCAAACCATGTAAATATTTCGAAGTAATTCAATAAAAGTACATTTTGTTTAGAATATTTGCAACACATGTCTCCCATGATGAACGAACGTCATCGGAGAAACCCCTAAATGGATGGACCATCCACCATGTATGGAAGCACGAAAAACTCAGAGAAGAGGACATATCCCTAAATGGATGGTCTCATTGATTCTCCGGGGCGTACAACACATGCCTCACATGACGAAACTGAACATCATGGGAGAAGCCCATACATGGATAAACCATCCACCATGAATGGAAACATGTCAGAGAAGGTGATCAGATTCATAAAGGAATTATATCGTTGATTCTTTGAGGCGTACAATGCTTGCCTTCCATGATGAAGATGGACATCATGGGAGAATCCTCTACATGGAAAAACCATCCACCATGTATGGAAGTGTGGACACCTCAAAGAAGATGATCAAATCCCTAAAGGGATTACCACATTGATTCTCTGAGGCATACGACACATCCTCCCATAAGTTGAACATTATGGGAGAAGTCCCTATATAGATGAACCATCCACCATGTATGGAAGTGTGGACGTTTCGGATAAGAGGATCATATCCCTAAAGGGATTATCTCATTAATTCTCTAAGGCGTACAATGCATATATCCTATGATGAAGCTAAACATCTTGGGAGAAGCCCCTATATGGATTAACCATCCACCATGTATAGAAGTGTGGGTGCCTCGAAGAAAAAGATCAGATCCCTAAAGGGATTACTACGTTGGTTCTCCGAGGCGTATAACACATGCCTCCCATAACAAAGTTGAACCTTATGGGACAATTCCCTACATGGGTAAACCACCCATCATAAATAAAAGCGTGGGTGCCACAGAAAAGAGGATCAAATCCCTAATGGGATTGCCTAATTGATTCTCCAAGGAATACAATGCATGCCTCCCATGAAGAAGTTGAACGTCATGGGAGAAGTCCATACATGGATTAACCATTCACCATGGAAGGGTGGGTGCCTCAGAGAAGAGGATCAGATCCTTAAAGGGATTATCTCAATGATTCTCCTAGGCGTACAATATGACTCCCATGATGAAGCTAAACATCATAGGAGATGCTAAAACAATTAGTTGAAAGCTATGTTTGAGGTTCCATTTGTGTTCTAAAATTTAATCATGTTCGACATTTTTGAAGGTCCATTTGTCTTTAAAAATCATCATATTCACTTCGATTTATCTTCCAAGTTCGATTATGTTTAAATTACGCACATTAGATAGGTTATAACACTTGACAAAATTAAAAACATGAAAACAAAAAATAATGTACTTCATTGATGAAAAAAAATGTACAAAGGAAGGTCTCAGCCATTACATAGTAAATAACTTAAAAAAAGCCCATTCTACGCTAGAGGTGGCAGGAGTCCGACGGTAGTAAGCGCTTCAATAAGAATAGCTCATTGGCCTGAAGCTTCGTCCTCAAGAGTTTTCTCTTGGTCAACTTCAATCTCATCTATTTTAACTGCATCATCACATGGGGTCTGAAATACCCCCTCCAAGAACTCAGCTTTCAACTAGCATTAAGTTTTAGATAAAGCTCTCCTAACATTTCTACCACTTCGACATAGGTGAAGAAAATTTAAGTAGGCGCCAAAGTGCTAATACTCTTCCTTCAAGTGAAAGTTGGCGATGTAGTCCTTCACCACTTCCTCACCCGCCTTCTAAATATAAGCCTTGGCCTGCTCAACCTCTTGCATATAGTGTCTTATTTAGGTCTCTAAGCACCCATTTGCATCATTTAGGCTATCATTTTCTAAGTTGTCTTTCTCTAAGCTTCAGCCAACATCTTTTGATGATTGTTTGGAGCTTTAACTTTTTGTTAAAGAAGCCACTTCGCACTAGTATTCATGGACTTCCCTCTTCAGAACCTCGATCTCAGGTAAGGCAGATTCCAAATTAGCTGTATCTTCATTACGTTGGGCATTCAACTCCCCATCCCTTATTCTTTTAATCTCCCACCACCGAGGCCAACTTCTCAACCAACTCCCGATTGCATGTTTGAATGTCCTTTAATACCTCTGACTATTAAGGATGATCTGGTTTACTAGGGTCATCGTGAGGTCAATCGCATCACAGTTGGCCACAAAATTTGTAGAAGTTTATAGTGGCATCCTAGACTTCATGTGGCATAATATGCATCATAGCTGGGATAATCTACTCGTCTTGCCCAGCCAAAATCCTCTTTGATTTCCTAGGGATTCTCACCACCGATGTCTTCTTCACCGCCTTAGAGGTTTGCTCTACCTCTTTCTCAACTTCTTCATTGGCCTATCTGGCCTTTTGAGCTTTTGCAGCAATAAACGAAGACTGCATCAGCTTGACAAGATGTAGGGGTTCGACCAGCATAGCCACTGGGTCACTTGATATGCAGAATGTCCTATGTCCAAAGCTAGTGGCATGGGATAGCTTTCTCTTTTTTTGGGTCTCCTCCACTTTTCCATTGGTCGGTCCACCCAAGGATGCCACTCCTCATCACTCCTCTTAGTATACTCCTTGCTGAGGCGTACAAGCTTTCCTTTAACATGCTTAGCAACATCGGAGGATGGTTTCAAAGGCCGAGAGCTCACCGTAGAAGTGGCTCTCAAGATAGAAGCCATGTCATCTGCAAGAAACAAAAATACAAGGTTAACTCTGCTAGTACCAAAAGTATCAACACATAGAGCTTCGGTATTTACCTCGGGAGTCATTGTAATCATATGATGGGTATGATCATTGAGTGTGTGATTCGGAATATATTGACATTAGTTTTGATTAAGTATATATTTACAAGCGTTTTCATCTTTATGCACGACATATATCCATGGTTGAAAATCTAGCATGCACAACATGATTATAAAATTTAGCTTTCCTAATAAAATATATTATTGACCACTATTAGGACATCGAGGCATGTGAGACATGCTGATGTGATATGTTTTGGCACCGCGAGTGATACTTCCTGGTAGATTGTAAAGGTAGATAAGGGATGGGCCTTTGGTGATCACATGAGGGTGGACCACCCGACTGTGCCTTTGTGATATTATGATTATTAGCTCTGCAAGGTAGGATACTTCTGAGGTGATCATAGGGGCAGTTAAGGGATGAGCCTCTAATGGTTACAAGAAGATGGTCCATCATCAGTGTCAATGTCATATTGGCCATTTGATTATTGATGATTGATATTGATAGTGTATAGAACTCTTTCCGGTACATAATAGGTAGGTCAAGGGCCCAATGAATGATTTCAATGAAGTTATTTCGAGTTGATTTTGATGAATATTTTAGAATGACACATCTCTAGGATAAGGTTTAAAGTAAATAGCATGGGGTCAAATATCATTATTACGCATACCCATGACATGAGCGATTTTTTCTTATTGAGCATTAGCTTATGTAGTTCTTGCATTGTAGATGAGCATGAAACTTCATAGAAGACGACTGGCTACGGAGCTTTTACTAGGTTCCAAATTTCAATGTACATGGATGACAACCTATAGGGTTATTTTGTGGACTTCAGTTATATTATATTTTGGGGATCCTGTATAACTTTTGAAATGACATGTAGATACTTTTACAACCTCAGGATAAATATGTTGGACTATGGATTTACGATCTTTTGTTTTGGTATACTATATAAAGAGCATAGGCGATCGGGGGTATATACATAGATATATTTGTGGAGATATTTTCATTTTATCAACAAAAAATGTGTGTGAAATTGGATGTCTAGGTGAAGTCATCAATTGTATTCCTACAGTGGTTAGTAAATTGTTATCTATATGAATGGGGTGTTACAATGACGCTGAAATATTAAACTTATTTGAATATGTGTGTGAAGGATTGACAACACACTAATTTTTGACTATATGATAAATATGTCGAAATTGCATGTTGTCAAGTAAGTGATATTTATTTAACTATATTAATAAAATTTGTTATTTTATAATATAGTTTTTAATTTTTTTTTAAAAAAATTGTACACTTAACAAGTTGTTCGTGTACAATTTTTAATTTCGCTTACTCGAAATTTAAGTAGTCGGTTCTAAGTTCAGATAAAGGATGAGGGTTTTATCTAAAAAAATGATTTCTCGAGTCGAGCTTGTCCCTCAAGTAACGAGCTAAGCTTGTGCTCGACTCGTTCTAAATGAGCCACGAGCTTGGCTTATAGGTAATTAAGCCGAGTCGGCTTGGCTCAACCTATTGCCACCCTAACTATGGTGGCATGGGTATAATGACTATTCACTAATAAACATATAATTTACAGAAAATGCAATTTCACTTCTAACAAACTTACAAAAATATTT
>CAIGRL010003011.1:0-17847 GCA_903798325.1 Fraxinus xanthoxyloides | reverse complement strand
TGGTGTTCTTTTTTCCATTTAATTTTTAAATTTTTTTTTTTATTTTTTTATTTTAAATTTTTTGTCTTTGTTTTTTTTTTTTTTTTTGGTAAGCAAATGATAAATAATTATACAACCATCTATACAAAGATGAGAAATGTATTCCTTGCCTTTATAATGATTGCTATGGAGAGGTTTGTATTTATCCTCATCATGAGCTATGTGAAAAATAATATAAACATGCGATTACAGGGATCATGATTAAGAGCATACTCAGATAATGCAAGTATACTAGTCCAGATCCAGGAGTTATTTGAGTAATTCACCGTTGAAGAGTCTCCTGATTTTTCTGTCTTAGGTCAATGTTCCAATCAAGACAAACATTCTCATGTCACACTAGTTTGAAAATTAACTAGCATTTTCAGTTAATATGTTGAAACTAAAGTTGGTTCTGTTTAGGAATTCTCCCATGATTTTAGTGTGGGCATAAATTGCAATTTTTTTTGGGTGAAAGAAAAAATTCATGAGATAATAGACACGCACACATGTTTAATTTATTTGAAAAGTTTTGTTCATCCAACTTGTTACTGAACATTATTCTGAGAGAGCCGATTGTAATAGTTACAGAGTGGCGGTAAGTGAAATTATTTAAACTAGTCATCTCATCATTGTCATTTACCAGACAAGTGCTAAATTCCGTGGTTCTAGTAAAGAAACTTGAGTACAAAGGGATAAAGTTCTTTGCATTAGCACATTCAGTTACTAAGGCCCTGTTCTCTTTACCATTTTCAAGTTGTTTTCTGTTTTCGATTTTCCAAAACAGTGAAAACGCGTTCTCTTTTATATTTTCGAAAACGCATTTTTAAAAACAAGTTAAAAATTTGCAAAGGAAACACAAAACGACAAATTTGTCGTTTTAGTTGTTTTCGGTTATAATCAAGTCAAAATCTTCAAAAAGCGTTTTGGGTGTTTTCAAAACAATTTTTCAAAATGACGAAAAGAACACATTTTCAACAATCTCAAAATGGACACTCAAAACACGAAACCCAAAATGAATTCAAAACTCAAAACACAAAACTGAAATACAAAGAGAATATCCCCTAAGCCTTTGTTTGTATATATATTTTTAAACGGTTTATAAATTCAGTCAAAACCAAGCATGAATTTCAATCGCACATTGATGACTATTGTTTATTATTATCTACTCATTTCGTGAGACCTACTATTACTTCATTTACTATTCCTATTTATAAATTTGCCCAACATTGGCTAATATTTTTCTTTTGAAAAAGAATATTAATATTTTTCTCTTTTCAATCTATTCTTTTTATGCTCTTTTACATTCTCGTTTCTGTTTTTTCACTTTTCTCTTATTCATCGTTCTATGAAAAATAAAATCGATTTATTATTAAAATACTTTTAAGAATTTATTGAAAAAGTATATTAGTTTGTAATTAAGTGCTTGTTTTGGAAAGCTTAAAAAGTTGGAGTCGAAGTTCAACTATTAATTTTAACCATGTATTCACAGAACCCGCAACTTAAATAACCTTTCAATCATATATTTCATCAACTTTTATCGAAAACATTGTCAAGCAGCCCCTAAATTTCTATATTTTTGTTAGTTAGTTTAATACCTTCTAAAAGACTCAAAAATGTTTTCTTTAAAAGATTAATATGAATCACTATATTTTTATTAATTCTTTTCCTGGGAGTGTTTTTCTCTCTCTTTCAAATTTTAAGACCTAATAGATAAACAATACCACAAAATTTTGATGATGTTGATAAATTTCTATAAATATTTACCTTGTATACTTCAGTTTGTGTTTTCTGCAAGCTCAGACTTGTTTGGACTGGAAGCTGAATTTCTATTAAAACATAGAACCATACTCTTTGCCCTCGTATTAAATAGTTTGACTGGAACCTGGTCATAGCATCATTGTGATTTTTCTTTCTGGATTTTCCAACAGGTGAAGAATGTAGTCTTCCTGGTTTGTTATTCTTTATCACCTATTTTTTTTGGTTTGGCCAATAAGTTACCTTTTGGCGTGCTCTTTCATGTTTATCATTTAGCAGGAGGATGAGCTCTTATGCCATGTTTTGTCATTCAGGTACAACCATACCAGCTCAAAAACTTTTCAACACTTCACCTTTAAATAAGACTGAAATTCTTGTCCATGCGGAGTCAAAGATGATTTGATCTTCATTAAGTTAGAAACTGTTCATATAACTCTATTTTGATTGCTGCTCAAGTTTTATATATCATTATTTAACTGAACGGTGCAGAAGATTGCATTCTCTCTGTGTGCACTTAGCATACAGGTTTACAAGATTTTTTGGTCTTTCTTTTTCCATTAACATTTTGGCCTTTTGTACAGTGGCTTCTGTAATCCTGTAGATGTTGAAGAATTTACAGAAGAAAAGAAAGAGTCTCTGTTGTTCAGACGTCATGGTAAAGGTGCTGATTTTCTTCGTGCACTGAATGAGATCATTGATTGCTTTGATAAACTGAAGAAACAGAGCCAAGATATCATTACTAACTGTACCAATGGAACCAACACGATGAAAGAAAATAATTCTGCTGAGTTCGTGACCAAATTGGGGTCAAAGGAAGAAACTGCCGCCGTTACACTTAAATCAAATCTAATGACGCCCATTTCTTCTGGAGCAACACATGATCTGAACTTTCTAACTGAAGCTGCTGTAGCAGCAGCAGATGGTCTGCATGATGAGGACATGCTGCTAGAGGATTCTGATGCTAATTGTACAAGTCTGGAGAAGCCTTCATTGACCATTCACTCTACAAGAAGCAAAGCTGAAGTCAGCCGACCAGAAAAAGGTGTCTCAGAGCGGAGGATGTCTGCACGAAGGTCTAGAGGTTCATCAAGGATTGGCGCCCAAGACATGACATTGGCTTCTAGCAATAATACTAGGAGTTCTCGGCATGTTGTTACTAATGCATTGCGGAATACATCTCTGAGAAGAAGTAAAAGGATTATGAAGCTGCCTGATGATACTGATGGACATGAAATTGACCCACCTGCTTTTGTATCAAATGATAGTGATGATGAAAATAATTCTGATACCGTGACAGTCTCTGATAATCTTAGCAGCGATGACAGCAGCACTTTAGACTCCAGTTGTAAACCAAAGCAACCTGAGTCTGTGGTTGAAAACTGTGAAGGGGAAATTGAATTAAGTGATAGGCTTGACTTTCAGAATAATGCTGTCATCATTAAAAAAAAGCGGAAGCCAAATCGAAAAAGACACAGCAATGATACAGCTAACTTAGTAGCTAGATTAGATAGAGTAATTTCTGAGGTTGAGGTGCTGAAAGTTGAACATGTTTTACCTAGTAATGATGGGAAGTCAGCTGAAAAATGTATAAAAGAAGATAGTGATGAGCACTTACCACTAGTGAAAAGAGCCAGGGTTCGTATGGGCAGACCATCACCTTCTGAGGATGAGCCAGGTTCTTTAATGTGTATGGAGGAAAACTTGTTGGATGTTTCTAAAAGCCTTGCAATGCAGTCCTCTGGGCCCTTAAATTCCAAGGAAGATGGTTCTTTCGATTATAGGCCTGTTTATGTTGAAGGAGGTTCAGATAATCTCTCTGTATTCGATACAAGTCTTTCTAGGAAGCCTCAGAGTTGGGAATCCAGAAAGAGTTTTGTCGATGGTGAAGCTGCCTTGCCTCCGTCTAAACGCCTACAGCGTGCTTTGGAGGCCATGTCAGCTAACGCAGCTGAAGATAGACTAACAGTTACACTGGGTCTATCAACGATGAATATGTCTAATAATGGATATTGTTGTAGTTCGCCTGGGGACTGCCCTGAGCTGTCAATAGTGAGTGGAGGTGAGATCCAACCTGGAGAAGGGACTGTGGAAGGTGCTGATGGTAGACATCTTAAAGATTCCTCACATGACCTAACTTCAAAACTCAATATTGTGGAAGCAAATCTAAAACCAGATTCACCTAATTCTGGTAAAAAACATGTTCAGTTAGATTGCACTAGTTCTACTGCTCACCGCGAGACTGAGTGTTCTGAGTTGGCCAAACCTCTTAAGGGACCTCATGCTGATATTACCTTGGTGGAAGAAATTTCTGTAGGTTCACCACAAAATGACACCGATATGTATCTGGACAAAGGGTGTAGTAAATGTGATAAAACACCTGAGATGCACAACCATTTATTAGCTGAAACAAATCAAGAGAATCGAATGTAAGCTATAAATACGTGGCTAATGTTTCTTACACACTCTTCTCTTCTAATATTCTTTACCTTGCTGACTAACTTTGACTATGTTCTACTAATGCAGGCCTGAGTTTGTGAAAGAAGATGAATCAATATCAAAGGATCCCTCTGCTACTTCTATGAAGGTTATGACTGATAATCCTCATCAACAATTATCTCATTCTAATTCTTCTTTTGATGATCATCTGGGCAACAAAACACTCTCAGTCACTCAGACATCTTCATCTCCAACTGAAGGGCTGGATTCTGATGGATGGGCATCTCCACCCAGTTCGTTCATACGCAACACGTCTACATCAGAAAAGATTAATTTTCTTGAAAGTAATAGTCGTAGTGCTGATGTTTTATTGCTTCTTGACAAAGCTAAACTCGCTGGCAAGTCAAGCAGCAAAGGAGAAGCTAATAATGCTCTATCATCCTTTGAAACCATTCTTGGATCATTGACGAGGACAAAAGAAAGCATAGGTCGAGCAACACGCATGGCGATTGATTGTGCAAAATTTAGTTTTGCCACAAAGGTAGAATTCTCCCTTGGTTTTAAATATTGATGTATCCCGTGTCTCATTTGAATGTCAAAAGCCTTTTTTCCATACCACGTGATGTTCTGTAGTTTGGCTTTTGGATGTATAAAGTAACCAATGAATAAATTTAAAATCTTTCTATTCTGGTGTTTAGATAGCCAGCAACTATAAAGCTAGCTGGGAACTAGTTCCTCTTATGTGCAACCCATTAGCTTCTCTTCATCCACCTTTACACTGGGCATTGTTACCCTATATTTTCCCTAGGAAAATGTAGCATGCGTATGGACCTTTCCTGCTTGCTCTCATGGAGAACAAGAAAGAAAATATACCAACATTTATGTTTTTATATCATTTTGTTAGATAAATCTATTTAGTGAAGTATTTGTACTGTAAAATGATCATGAGTATCAGGTTAAATAATCATTTGTCCGAAAAAATTATAAAAAAGGCCCAGAATGATAGATTCACATATTTCTTTAAGATTTATTCTCCTAGCTCTAGTTGGCACTCTAGGTTGCATTACTTAGTTGAGAAATGGGCATAGACTGAACATATCCCAACTCAAGATGGTATAACATCTTCAGTAAATGCTACTTTCTGACATGTTTGGGAAGTGGTAATAAATGGTTTAAATTATGAATAGATAGAAATAGTGGTGGATAAGTGGGTAGTAGTTGTGGTCCACGAAATGTGTGGATAAAAAGTGGTTTGACCGATTATAAACAATTTATAAACATTAGCCAAATATGGGCTAAGTAATTTTTCTGGGAGTGGTTAGTATCTAAATGAATGGATTGTTTTTTGTTTGTAGCGCTGCACAAATTTATTTTTCTATATCAAGTAATTTTTCTTGAATTAATTGCACACCAGTTGCAATCAAGAGTATAATTTGTTGTATTTGCCAATATTATTGCTGAAAACAAACCTCTCTCTTAGGTGGTGGAAATTCTTGCCCGAAATTTGGAAAATGAATCAAGTTTGTCCAGAAGAGTGGACTTGTTTTTCCTCATTGATTCTATCGCACAATGCTCACGAGGCATGAAAGGTAATACAAATATAATTATATTCTGGTAGTTTGCTTGTTATGACGGATTTATACCTCAGCTGTGAAATACTTTTGACCTTGTATTTGATGTGGGATTAATTATACTGAAAATGCATTGAAATTTTCAGGTGATGGTGGCATATATCCCTCAGCAATCCAACCACTATTGCCACGCCTGTTGTTGGCTGCTGCTCCTCCTGGTAGTTCTCATGAAAATCATAGGCAGTGTTTGAAGGTAAGCAATAAAATATTTCTGATTTATTATTTGACCTTCACTAATCACACAAAGACGAGTGTGCTGCATATTCATATTGCAGGATCGCTGTCCCGGCGATTGTCCACCACAAATGACTAGCTTCTTAAACTAAAAATATTTGAGAAGATCTAATTTTTTCTCTTTCTTAAACTGTTCATTACATTATTGCACAAAATTTAAGAAAACTTGTATATAAACTAGACATTTTATTACCAGAATTTCAAATTGCAAGTATATTCTTTACTTACCACCACATGTTTTATCGGAACTTTAAGTTTAGTGAAACTTTATTTTAAATTTTTTGCAATATTCTGTTTCATGGATGCACGGATGTCATTACTTCCTTTCTGTTGTTTGCTGGATAGGTTTTGAAAGTGTGGAATGAGAGAAAGATTCTTCCAGATCCCATAATCCGCCACCATATCCAGGAACTTGATGCCATTTGTAGTTCATATCTTACTGGGGCATCCTCTCGCCGACCTTTAAGAAATGAAAGGGCTTTTGATGATCCTATTAGACAAATGGAGGGTATGCCTGTCGATGAATATGGAAGGTAATTTTTGATGCTTCTTTTCTCTAGCATATAACATGTCCCTACTATTTAAAGGAGCAATTTCCACTTTAGATATGGCGTGTTATTTCTGGACCATGGATACTGAGTTTTTGTCTCGTCGTACAGCAATTCAAGTTTTCAGCTACCTGGTTTTTGTATGCCCCCAATGCTAAGAGATGAAGATGGAGGAAGTGATTCTGATGGAGAGAATTTTGAGGCTGTCACTCCTGAGCATGATGCTGAAAATGTTGATGAAGAAAGGAATCCAGTTCCTGCAGTTGAGAAGCACAGACATATCCTGGAAGATGTTGACGGGGAGCTTGAAATGGAGGATGTGGCTCCCGCTTGCGAAACCGAAATTCATTCCATTAGCAGTGTTACTGGAGCGGGTGGTGAACAGGTGCTGAATCATCAATCTCATAGTTTTGGGGCTCCATTTGCTCCACCCCCTAAGGACATATCACCATCTCCTCCTTTGCCCAGGTCTCCCCACCCTCCAGTCTTACCTCTTGCAATGCCTGATTCTGTTTCTCATGGTTCTGACTGGAAGCTTTATTCTAGTGTGCAGGTCTTTTCTGGTCCTAGATTTGATATTCCTTTACAGGATAATTTTATTTATTCTAATTTGATCTGGTCTGGTCTTTTTCAATTTGATCTGGATGTATGCAGAAGATTAAGAGCAATACCCAGGAACCTCTTGCAAAGCAGTCTATCCTGCCAAATATTAATCTGACAACCTCTGATGATGTGCATCATCACGCTCGCGACAATAGAAATTTCGATGCGCAGATGCCAAGGATGTCTGACTTAACTAATTCGTGTTCTTTCAGCGGTCAATCTGGCTCCCATCCATTCATGCGAGCCTGTAATACCATTTCGCCACCTGATGGTGCTTTCAACAAGGGTTTTCATTTGCGTCCACCTCACCCTTCTCCTACAAATCAGTTCTCGTATTTCCAAGATCAGCGAATGCAGTCCCAGAGGGATGTTTCAGTCCCTTCCTATCATAACAGGTCCCATGTGCAGAATGCTGCTGGAAATGGAAATTTTTACAGAGATCATGACAGAATGAAGTTTGCTCCACGCGATAATATTGGAGAGTGCTGGAGGCCTCCATTGCCTTCCGTCTCTGGTGAATAAAGTTTTCTCTTTTTCCTTGGATCAGCTTTAGCTTCTTGGCATTATTATATGCTTGGATTTTGTTAATCAGAATCTTCTGATATCTTCTAGGTCCATGCTATCATGATGGCGGAAGGATGCCCCGTGCACCTGTATCTTACACAGGTCCGCATTGTGAGCCACCATTACATAACAATAGGTGGGCTGGGCCTCCCCAGCCTATGAATCACAGGCAATTTATTCCTTACAGACAACCTTCTGAAGGTCCAATTCCTGTGGCGAATAGAGGTTTGTCCTCGTTTCTTTTATCTGTTGGGAAGTAATGGATTTGATCTTGTCAAATGTTCTGCAGGTTCATTCATCATTGGATGTAGTGAATGGGAATGAAGTTAGTATGTGTACGTGGTTGTCTTTGGGTCTCTCTAAAAGTTCCCTTTCTTAAGCTTTTATCAAATTAAGTGAAATGTAAACATATTGTTGACATTTCCGATGCATAGTCTAACAACATTTCATGAGGTCTTCTGCTGACACCCTCTTGTTTTTTGATGATTTTTTTTGTCTGCATCTTACTTTTTTATTTGATTAAAAACATTTACAAGAAGCTTCATTTCATATCAGTTAGGATTGACTAAAAATAGTGCAAAGCAATTGTGTACTTGAGACTTGTGGCTAGCACTAAGATGATTGTTTGGTGGAGCTTTTTTATTTATTTTTTATTCTTTTTCTGTTGGTTCCAGGGTAGAGGTAGTTTAGCAAGTAAACACATTTACATACATGGAGTTAGTTGAACCATTTGGGAAATGTTTTTAATTCCTTTTGGTGTTTCAGGTCCTAACTATTGGAGACCAAGACGAGCAATCTGAAAGAACCATATCATCAAGTGGTATGTTGCTGCATTTTCTTACATTGAGGTTTTGAGCTATCCTTTGCACACCCCATTTATCTAATTGTTGAATGTGTTTTTAGGGGTAAACTTTTTTTCCATCTGGGTGCCATGGCTTGTTTAAAAAGTCATCTCATGATTGACATCTCACCATTTGTTAAAAATATCATGCTGCTATGGTCCAAAAGGAAAAAAGCTCGTCGTGCAACTGTACATAAGCATTTTACTATTCCTTCTGCAGTCACTAAATGAAAATATCAATTCAGTTTGGTGGGAGACGTGTTGGACCCCTAGGCTGTTGACTTTTATTTATTGTAGTTACAATTTCCTTTTTCCCCCCTCGAGTCTAATAAAATTTTGTTCAGTGTAACAATACAACTTATTTCTTGTAGTCTTGCGTAGGATTTATTGCCGGCATTTTAGGCGATGGTTAGTGCTTTATTCAACGTTCCCCCTTCTCTCTTCCCATTAAAGTTTGTGTCACTGTAAATATGTGCCTTGCGTATACATTTTGAAGAGTTGTTTTACTTCCCTGCTGATGAGAATGATTTATTCCAAAATACATCATAAAATCATCATCGATATGCAACCCATTTGCCATTGAAAGCTCGATTTTGATGTTTCTAGTTGGTGTTATCTTTATTTCTATTGTTTTTTTAGTGATATTAGTGATAATGGGGATTTTATTTCTGTTTCTATTTGGAATCCGGTGCAGTTTGCCGTACTAAAAGATGCCATTTTGGACTGGACTAATCACGCAAATACCTTCTTACAGGTTCAGTGCCAGTTTCTATAACAATATAGATGTTACCAGAAAGATTTTCCTCTAATTTTTACCTGCCCGCCCAGAAACCCTTGACTGTGACCATCCTTTAACAAATATTTATTGCTCAAGAATCCAAGGTAGCATGATTCTAGTCACGTTAAGTAAAATACAAGAATGGTCCTGCCAATATTTGATTGGCTAATTAATTGGCTCGTTTAGATTGTTTTGAATATTTAATGATAAAAGGAAGTGTAAGAGAACGTATACTCTTGAATATGAATTTCTTATGAACGGAGATGGCTGCAACTTGAGGACTTCAAGCAAACATTGTGGAGGGGTTCTGTTCGAAAATATTAAGAAAAATAATTAATTAGAGCAAAACGATTATTAAAATAAATCAATGTTTGTTGGTGATTTGGGTGGAATTATTTTCTTAAGCAATTATTAACAACAATGTCGTCATTGTATATCAGTAATTATCGTACCTTGGACGAATTTGCAAACATGTATATTTTTTTTCAGCATTATCGTCAAAACTATTGTTGGTTATGTTTGCAACCGATGAAGGGTTGCCAACTGAAAGTTATTTTTATCACGGATAAAATTTTACATTTTTTATTATTTGTAATTTTTCAGTAGTTACGATCAAATACTATTTAATTTCTTTGGTAATAATCATAACCGTCACGCTCCCACTGTAATGACTGGAATTTGGTCAAGATCTTCTAAGGAGATTCGAGAATTGACCTCGTCCAATATTTGCAATGTAACATTTTGCCACCAAATTGTCTTCATATCTTAACACGTACTCTCAGGTGCCAATCCTTAACTATAGCGAAGTCTTCAACTTGTCGCTATTTCCATGGAAAAGCCTCATTTGGATCAATTCCATATGACTCGCTCGTCAGTTGCAAACCTAAAGGAATATCGAGCATATTGTATTGTGACAATGGAATTCTATGCTCCTTTGTAGCATGTTATGAATGATCATCTGGCAAAGTTAACTTCGTTAAGAGGACCTTTTCGAAAATAATAATGAAAAAAATTTGATAAAACAAATCATCATTCACAAAAACTCTTTTTCGGTAATAATCAATATTTGTCGATGATTGGAACGAAATTACTGATAATCATTAGACTCTTTTTGGAGATAAGAATAAAATTATTGACTAAGAACAAAATGCTGTCAAAACTAATTGGAGGCTAAAGTTTACATGCATCATAAGTTGGTGACCAGGGGCTAAGTATAAGAAGCAAAATGCTCATGTTCTCCTTTCAAGTTGGTGACCAGGGGCTAAGTATTTTAACGAAAATGAGAACTAAAAGTTGTTCTTGGTAGTGTTGTTATTTCAGCGAAGTGAACCCCTAATTTTCGCCCAAGGGGCCAAGAGTCTGCATTCACAACAACATATTTCAATTTTCAAATCTCGACTTCCTTCTCTTATACAAGGCAAAAAACCTCTGCATCTTCATTTTAAAGAGCAAAAAATCTACATCATAGAACCAAACCCCAACTTTTAATGAACACAATAAACACCCTGTATTCGCATTTTGCTTAAATAGACGTGACAGCAAGTTCGTTTTTGTTGAGACGCACCAAACTCTGGTCGATGCATCCTTGTTCGAAGCAAATAAGTGATTGGAAGGCACACATTTC
The DNA here is from genome assembly GCA_903798325.1 of Fraxinus xanthoxyloides. Lineage (NCBI taxonomy): Eukaryota > Viridiplantae > Streptophyta > Magnoliopsida > Lamiales > Oleaceae > Fraxinus > Fraxinus xanthoxyloides. Next base: position 6,815 of record CAIGRL010003011.1, on the reverse strand, counting down.
TATGATACAGAGATGTGCAGTTTTGCTGCTCTGCTGGCATGATTAACCTTCAAGACTTGACACCGAGTATCCAACAATACCATATAGTACAACAGATTAGATTTTTTTTCTCGTTTTTCCATAGTCCTATCCAAGATGATGCTCTAATCAAGCAATTTCACTGGGAATATATATAGTTATATACCATCAGAAGAATTACTAGCACTCGAAGAACAAACTAATTAATCCCATTAGCTAAAAGTTTGTTAACCTCGATTTTGCACTAGTTTCGAGAAACCTACGAGTTCAGAGCACTACTCATGAAAAGACTTTGAGAAACCTACGAGTTCAGAGCAATGTGGCTACCAACATGTTTGCCATAGCAGTTGTCATCAGCACAACAAGATCTATCCTCTAACATCAGAATTGGAGATCAAGGCCTCTTTCTTCTAAAAAGGACAAGAAAAACTGAACTCAGAGAACCTCACAAAATTTAAAAGCTCTATTGTTTACATTCCCGTAATGTCCATATAATTCTGTGAGGGCATAATCGGAGCAAAATGATGGACAGAATTCGACAAGATTCTTTTCTTTCATAACAGCGTCTAGTGCTGTCCAGTCCAAACACGCTATAGGTATCTCACAATTCAATCAAGAATATCCATAGAGTTTCCACGTGCCAATGCATCATAAAAGAGGTGTGATAACCGAGAAGAACTTCCACAAAATGTAGCAGGAAATAAACAAAATTCTAGAAGCACGAACCAACCGCGCAGGCAAAGGTAGCATGAAAATTAGTCTGTCTTTAACCTGTACTCAGCACATATACTCACATGTCAACGTCACGATTGTCAAAAATTTCCCATCCCTCATCTATATGTTCCTTCCTATTATCTCTGGTTGCTTCGTTTTCAGACATTTGTTCATCAAAACAAGGCTCTGGATCACTCTTCACTGGGTTCTCCAACGAATCGAACTGGTCAGGTACTGGTTCAACATGGTCAGGAACCAAGGTTTCAAAAGATGAGCTAGACGAAGCTAAAATAAAGCTGGTCTGGCTTGAAGATAGGGATTTGCTAAACGGAACATGGTCTTCAAACTTCTCTTTTAACTGCATCACATCTTGACGTATAACAGCTATTTCTCCTCTGAGACGGGGAAAAGAACAAAAAAGGGAAAATCAGATATATGCTTTATTACTTTACATATTTCAAATTATTAATTTAGAAAAGAAATCAAGAAATTTTAAATACACACATCGTCTATTGAGGCAAAACCTCCGTATGACGTCGAGGCCACACACAAACCCTTGATCTCAAATTAGGACAAACAGATTTAAGCAGGCTGGTCATATATGAAAACTCAATTTAATTGAATTAAAATCTCAAATGTAAAAATATACAAGGTTCAGAAGTTACACTATAAACAAAAACAGAAGTGATCATGTGAATTTGGAAACTTTAGGCTGAAAAAAAAAAAAAGTCAAAAAAACCTACAGCCTCCAGATTATAGGATGGATCTATGTACTATAAAAAATCACCAATCATCCATAAGCATCTTAGGTTATTTTGCTCCAGTTGTAAAATTATAAACAACAAAAGGATAAGAAGCAAAGCTAAACAACAACAGTTTAAAGAACACAATTTCACAATGTTTCATCATCAGCGTTGGAAAAATTTCAGTTGCTCATTAGACTCTCAAAGTAGAAGAGATAGGAAAGCTAGTAACAGAAGCTCATATGACTTACTGCAATATATCTACAACACGACCACGGTCCACAAGAAATTCCCTCAACTGCAATAAAACAAGAACACAAATCAAATATATAACCTCAACAAAAAAATGTGACTGAATAGCAACAAAAATGGATCATTCAAAACTAGTCTATTAAATTATTTTCTTGGCAAATGAGCTTGCTGTGGTAACAATTGAAATTCAAGTCAGCATATGAGACAGGAGCCACTACTACCTTGGCATTTTGTTCTGCTTGTTGCTTCAATTTTTTTGACTCCTGCACAACAGTCTCCATTACCAATTCTTGATTACAAAGTGCTTTTCGTGCAGCATTTTCCTTTTCTACCTTTTCCTGCTCCACAGATTTTATCACATCCTCAGTTGCAGCTAATCGCATCTCCAAAGTCCTACGTATCTGCAGGTATATGCTTATGAATAAGAAAGTGCTATGGTTATTAAGCCTCCAAGAATTACTTTTCAAAAAAAATTAAGCTCCAAGAATTCATATTATGTTTCATATGATTGAAGAATCAATATTGACATGTTATATAAAGTATTGGTTTGCCAAAGTGGTGTCAGGTACAGAAACAGATTTGTTATAGTTAAGAGAACATTCTAGGTGGAAACATCAACAGTCAAGAATCAAGAGTAGCTAGGTTAAATGCAATGGAGATAGCATTCCAAATGAGGGAGATTGCCTTAAAAAGTACAAGCTCATTATAGGCATAAAATAGAAAGTGGATGTTAATTTATTTTCTTGCAATAGTTACTGGTCTTTAAGCTTAGAAAGTTTCCACTGGTTAATTTAACAAGTTTCAGGTCTTAAGAATTTTCACAAGTAAATAGGAGATTAATATTGTTAGTATTTCAGAAAATATTTTATGCTATTTAATCTCTCCCCCTCTCTCCCTCCTTACCTTTATACATCACAATATATGATCAACAACAAAGCAAACTAATATTATTTTAAATATGTACAAACTAAACAATAGTATCACACAATTATTCCTTACAGCACGAACCAAGGAGAAACTACAGTTTAAAAAAGGAAGGAAAACAAATATTAGCGAAGGCAATTCTTTGAAAAGAAACAAAAATTATTCTTATCCTTTCCTTTACTTGCCTTCTGTTTTACTCTGTTTCTTCCCTTGAGGGAAGAAGATTAGACAGCATGAAAAATAACCTTTTGAAATAGTTAAAAATGTTTAATAATTAACTAAATTAAAAAAAAAATGTCTCTGTCTGATGTTTTCAGATCTGATGTGAGTATAATGGGAATGCATGGAAAAAACTGAAATCACCTCATGAAGAATTGCAAGAGATTTGTCTCTTTCATCCGACAAGGAGAGAACACGAGATTGAAGCTCTTTCAACTCAGTAGATAGGATAGCTTTTTCACCATATACTTCTCCAGCATGCTGCAAACAGAAGAAAAGAACACCATATTACATGCAAGTCTATAGCTCAAGATAAACAAAAAATAATACTATCAGCAATAGGAGTAGAACCATGTCATTTGCCTCCTTTGCATGTTGCACCATTTGTCTAAGCTCTTCAACCCTATCCAGTATATCAGCACCACCCTTAGCAGCTTCGATTTTGGCTTGTTCTGCATTTTTCTCTTTAAGCTCCACTTCCTTCATCATGCTGATAACAGACTCCATAGCAGAAAACAGGGTTTTCTGCACAAAAGTATATTATAAGGTCTACTGTCTAGTAACAGTCAAACAAGACAAAAAAGTAAACTCACTCTTTTTCTTTACCTACAGTAGGGGAAATTCATAAACAACTTTTGAAGATAAACACATTTCTAGGAGCTTACTATATGATGGTAAATTCAGCATATTAATAACGATCCTCATTTTTAAACAAATACAGTCTTCATATTTACTTTGGTACAATGAAACTACTGAAATGAGCTATTCCAAGGTGCCTTATGCAAACAGATCAAACTCTTCTCCATTAGATATTACAATTTCAATTTCATCTGGATCTTAATACAAATTTAATATTCTTTCTTGAGAAATAATATTAAATTCCACCACTAAGAGAAATACTTGACTGAATTGACTAAATCATGAATAATTAAATATCTTAATTGTAAGGTTGAATTAAGACTAGTTCACAGCCTTAAACATCAAATTATTATGAAGGAATAAATAGTATCATTTCATGCAATAATCTCCAGCTTTCTCTTATGCTTTAAGTTCAATTAATAATTGATAAACAAACAATAAGAGTTACCTTGTTATTTCTTGCATCTGCAATGACATCCTCAAGAAGATCAATGACACAGATTTGTCCAGATCGGGACACACTGGCATTCAAGGTAGACTCATCTCCAATACCAACCATTTCATCAGTAGCTTCTTTCATAGGAGTAGCATCAGCGGACAAACATATGTCTAGTTTCTCTACATCAAATTCTTGCACATCAGGTACTACTACCAATTGTTCATTGCTTCCTGATGGACTGGGAGTTAGATCTTGAGAAGAAGGCAGTTCCAAAAAACTATCCACCTCAAATGATTTCCCATCTGCACAAGATTTTCCCTGAAGGTTTTCCTTATGGATTGCCACATTAGAACCATTACCTAACGGCCCATCAAATTCTTCGAGGTCAGGCTCAAGATTCATGTTTTGACTAACACCTACATCCATGCCTTCCAAAGTTCTCCTTGTTTGACAAGGACTATGATTAGATACAGTTTCAATACTGCTTTCTGGACATTTTCCAGCTGAAATCATTTCCTCTCTTTCAAGGTCTGTAGATGTCTTCGTTTGTTTGTAATTTGCCCCACTTTTATCAATCACAGTAACACGTTCAACGTGATGAAACACATCAGCACTGATCCCTGCACTACTTTTCTCACATCTCTCTGATAATTTCAAACCAGGTATCCTACCATCTCCTTCTTGATTACCACTATTGATATCTTGAAAGGGTTGGTTATGTCCATCATTTGTATCATGAAATGATTGCTGATGTCCTCCAATCCCAGCAGTTGGAATGAAATCTACAAGAGTTGTTGTAATCAAAAGATTGAGATAGTGGGTCCGCCTAAAAAAAATTATAATTAACAGAATAGCAAACCTTCAGGAAATTCCATTCAAGGTAACTACACTTTGACTCTAGTTTCAATTCCGTAATTGTACTTCAATTTGTACCTTCACTTTCATTTAATTTCACTAGGGTAACTACACTTTTATATGATTTCAATTAAGGTAACTACGTCCAATTCCACTCGAAGCAATCGATGATGTGGTAGTCCATATATGAAGGTCATCATGTGTCTGTTAGTTGCTAATGTGGAATATTAAGTGCGACTTCAATTAAATAAATAACAACCATCATCATTGACAAGCATGTCATGATTTCTGTCAACTCAAGTGACAGAATTGGACGAATTCATCATATTGAAATCAAATTAAAATGTAGCTATCGAATTGAACCAAATTGATATATTAAAATTCAGTTATAGATTGACACTTGAGTAAATGTTAGTTATCGCGAATGGAATTTATTCGTAAACCTTCTGCATGCAATCATAATACAAAATTGAGCATTTTATTCAAGAAAACTGTTACCCTTAGATGATTCAACCACATTCATGCTCCCACTGGATTGACAACTTTGTCTAGATCTTTCAGTGAAAAATGGAATAATCTCCTCAAGGACTGCATCAATAGCAGCATCAGCATCCTTGCTATGCTCAATGGCAACAGCTCTAAGAACTCGAGAATCAATCTGCCCCCACAAATGAAGAAAAGAAGGCATCAAAATGTGCCTTCTGCCTAATCCCTTTTCTTTTATGAAATAACATTTACTACTTAATTTTTTAGTGAAAAAGAATCAAGAGAACAGAGAATGTCAAAAAGAAATATCCTCACAAATTATCACCAAATTGACTATCAAAATTCAAGAAATTTCCCCTTCTTTGACATTGTCGTTTGAGGGGGTAAAATCCAATCTCATATTTCCTTCACAAAACATCAGTCTTAAAGGGTTTTCAGAAGTCAATACTATTTTCATACTATACAAATCATCACAATCCAAAAATGTAAAATAACGTATGTCACAATCCAAATATACAATCTACAAGAAAAATATTTACCAACAACATATTTTTGGTTCACAACAATACCAAAAATATACCTATAAATTTGAAGCCCTTAATAGGTAAGAAAAGATGATCACGAAGAACAACATATCCAGATTATTACAGATGAAATCCGATACCTAGAAAACCCAATTACCTGTGGGAAAATTTCCTGCAACACCTTATATACTTCGTTGAATCCCATTTGAAATTCTACAAATCAATTCTGCAATTCAACAAATAACACATTTTAGCCAAATACATAAATTATTCTCAAAATTGATCGAACTCATTAGATAAATCCAAAATGCAAGAACATAAATACACTGAGCATTGAAACGGTATGCATAATCTTCAAAAACCCTAATCCGTCACAACATACATATATCGGTTCTATACATAAATCAGTCAAAACAAAAGAAAAATAAACACAAAATATAATTATCATAATAACATTAAAAAGTACACCTTCTCTTTTTCTTGGTAAAAGAGAATCGAAATTCGAAACAAGAAAATAAATAAGATACAAACTTCTCGAACCTTTTTTCTTCCGTTTCTTTACTAGCAGAAAAACAGGGGGATGAAAACTGAGCATATATTTCAATGCGACCAACTAGAAAGAAGAGCGAAAATTAAAGGAACCCTTGTTAGGTGATCAAATGGGAATTGAAATTCATTAAATGGCGCAGTAATCATCACGATAAAATCAAGAAGAACGAGTCATATGCGCCGACCTGTGCCTATTCTTGTGTGTGTGTGTGTTAAGAAGAGAACGTATCCATTAGCGGTCAATACGGTTCGATTTGGACGGTTTGTATTATATTTTCAACTCAAATTATTTAATGAGATTTGGAAAAATTTCAAAACAAATCAAACCATGTTATTTTTCAAGCCAAACCAAACCAAACCATTATTTGCGATTTGGTTCCGTTTTAATCCGCGGTTTACTTATCGCCCTAATAGCTATACGTTTAAAATAAGTTATCATATACATTTAAATAA
>CAIGRL010002980.1:0-10997 GCA_903798325.1 Fraxinus xanthoxyloides | reverse complement strand
TTAAATAAAATTATATATTAACTTTCTATTTATTACATTAAATAATTAAAGTAAATAAATTTTTTTGAAAGAAGTAAAGAAAAATAAAAATCTTTATCTACTTCACTAAAAACCCTAAAAACCACCCCAAATCAAACCACCCAAACCCAAAACAATATGACCTAGTCATGCATACGTCAGCGTCAACGTCGACGATACCGTAAACTGCTGCACGCATGCCCCTTCAACGCATTCTTATTCCTTTCCAACCCTAACCCCAAAACCTAAATTAAAACCATATTCTTGCCCTAGATTATTTGATTGGGCATTAATTGAAGATAAACCCATTATAGTATGATGTTGCTGAAGGTTTTTATGTGGCCAATTTTATGAATTAACATCCCAAACCTGTAAATTGAAGGACTTGCCATGGGGATTGTTGGATTTGTCGAAAAAATGTGCGGCTCTTGATGCTTTGGAAGCTGATTTCGATCTATATGTTGTTGTTTGCTCAATAGTGTGTGAGGTATGTGTTTGTGATTCATGGTTGGTGGTTGAGGCAAGGAGTAATTTTATTGCTTGAGTTTGATTTTTGGTCAGGGGATGGGGGTGACAGTTTTTGAGGATGGCAATGATGTGGTTTGCAGTGGTATCGATGAATGGATGGAATAGTGGTATCAGAGCTTTATAGTGACATTGGCAATCCTGGCAATTGCAAACGGGAAAGGTGGGATGGATTTAGGTAGAAGAATGTTCATCTTTTTCATTTTTTGGTTATTTAATTATTTTAATTCTTTAATGTGATAAATATGGAAGTACCATTTTGCCCCCACTGACATTGATTAAAATATGGTCAAAATTAATAATTTTGGATGAATTGAGACCGAATGGAAACCGTCCAAAAAGGCTTGTGATGCAACGGTTAAAAAGGTTTACGGTGATGACTCCAGCTTTTGAAAGGTTTGGAAAAGTTTGCTAACGTTTCAAAAGTTTGGAGCTTTTCCTGCAATTATCCCTTGTTGAAATGATAAGTTAAAAAGTAGACGTGAGTATAATTTCCACTTTAAACATCATGATCCATTGTCACGATTACAAATAGTATTGTCAAATAGTTGTATATTAATTTAAATATTGTAAAAATTAATAATATTTGAAATGCCAATTTGGCGTGGTTTAAATAATTGATTAAAATTTAAATCAAAATCGACAATTAATTTTAATATTTTATTTGATAAGGACCATAACTTTTCGATTGCATATTTCATTAATTTTTGTCAAAATTTATTAAAAATTTATTATTTTTTTTATCTATAGCAAATAGAGGCTGAATACATGTTTCATAAAGGTTTATATCACAATCATAGTATACAAAAAATCAGGAGATAATCACTAATAAGTTATTTTTAACTTTTACCAATTAAAATTATTTTAATTTCCAGATCCCTCTTTTACACGTATACCCGATACCCCACCCGGTGACGAGCCTAAATGTTTCGGGTCAAAAGACTCTTAACCCGATTTCTTCCTCCGTCTTTCGCCTCTCCTCTGTAGTCAGACTCCGCAACTTCAAAAACTTCATCTGGGAATTCTTCCGACGTTCTGCACGCCGCCAACCTCCACAATAGCGCCACTACTTCTTGTGAGCACGCTTCTCTCTTAATAAAAACTGGAGCATAATTTGGTATTTTGTTTTCACTTTTTACTTCGAATTAATTGAATTAATTTGAATGAGTTGGAAATGGGCATTGCTTAATTTGTTTACGTTTTTGCTGCCATTTATTGTCGGTTTAATTTTGCCTTAATTTTTCGCCGTCGCCCTCTTTTGGCAATGCGAATCTGATATTTCTATTTTAATTTCAATACTTAATTTAAGTCAATTATTACCCTGTTTTGTTTTATCCTTTAAATTTTAAAATTGGGTTAAATATTACTTGCGCAAGGATGAAATTGATGTCATAGTCATGACAGAGATGATACTATTTATTTCCCGTTGGCCTTAAATATCTAGGGTTAACATATTTTCTTTACTGAGATGTATTTTAAATTGGTTCATTTCAGAATCTGAAAAGATCACTTAGGGTGTGTTTGAATGCATTTATTTTCAGTTTTCCATCCAAATTCCTCTCTTGAAGTGTTTGATTTCTATTTTATTCCATGGAAAATATTTTCCAACTTTTAAAAATATGCCTAATTTTCCTTGTTTTTAAGGAAAACATTTTCTTTGGGAGTAGGTTTTTGTTTTCCTCGAATTAAGCAAAATATTTTCTTTTTTATGATATATTTTCCATGCCAATCACACACACTATTAGAGCTTGACATCAGGAAATAGAGAAAAAGGTACAAGATAAAAGGTTTTTGTTTTATTTTTCTTCTCTGTAATTGTTGAGGGATTACATTTTTTATTTTATCTTCTAAATTGACTACTTGTGGTTTCTGCTCCATAAAAGACATGGCTTGAACTCAATTTTCGAATTTTAGATGTGTTTATATATTTTTGGTATCTGTTTAAAACTATTGCACTGACTTGCATTATTATAGCCTATAGGTCTCACTTTACTCAGATGTCAAATCCTTTTATAATATATGTGTCATCAGCGTGTAAAGTATATAGATCATGATTTCATATTATAATTTCTTTTTATGCTATTTCTCAGGATGGTTCTTGTCTGCTGATTATCTGTGATTAAATCGATTTTTTTTGAGAGATTGATTCTTTGAGGGTCTTTTTTTGCCAATGGGTTCACCTGAACGCACAAGGAGTTCCGCAAAACAGGATATAGATGAGGATGTAGAGGTGAACATTGATAGTGTCAGGGAGGATGATGAGTGGGATGGTGATGATAAAAGAAAGCACCGGTCAAACAAGTCAAGGAAACCTGGAATTTGTGAAGACGCTGATGGTTCGGATGGTAGTGCTAGAAAAAGAAGCGCGATTGACAGACATGAGAGTCGAAAGAGAGTGGCTAGTTCGAGCAGAGCTGACAGTGATCAGGATGACTATGAAGCTAGAAAGGAGCGCTCTAAGCCGATGAAGAAAAAAATCGAAGTAAATGCCTTGGAAAAAATGAGCAGTTGGTATCAAGATGGAGAAGCAGAGAATAAACGTGAGAGTGGGGACAAATCTGGGAGTAGAGGACATAGTAGAGCTGATGAAAGAGACAGAAAGACATCCAGTTCAAAGTACTCAGATCATGATTTTAATGTTGAAAAGGCTCAAGAAAGAGATTCTAAATATTTGGATAAAAGGGATAGTGGCAGAGAAAAGGGACATGGGTCTGCCAACCATGGAAGAAACTCTCAGAGAAGATGGGATGAGTCCGATGCAGTTTGTAAAGATAATGAATATTTAGAAAAAACTGACGTAAGAAGTGGGAAGTCTTCTGATCCTAAGCTGGAGAGTGCCAGAGAAAGAAGCGACACCCTGAAAGTTGAGCCAGACAATAGCAAATGCAAGGGTTTTGACCCAATTGATGAAAAAGGTATCAAGGCTCAGGACAGAGAGGAGAGAAGAGCCAATTCAGAAAGGAGTAAGAGGGGAAAGTTTGAAGCTCTGGAGGACTTTGAGATAAGAGCTTCTCATGAAGATAGATCAAGTAAAGAGAGATTTGAGGAGACCAGACAGCCAAAAAATCCAACTAGTCGAGATGTTGACAGCCATGAGAGATCTTTCATTGCAGATGAAGACGGTAGCATGTTGGTGAGAGACAAAAGTAGGAGAGAGGTAGACAGTTCCAATGTGTCCAGGACACCTGAGAGGAGTGGAAGGCGTAATTATGAATCAGACAATTATGACATGGATTATGAAAGAAGTGCTAGTCTCAGGAGGAAAGAACAGGGTAAAGAGAGCTCGTGGGATGATAAATCAAAAGAAAGAGACGACAGTTGGGTTGAAAAAAGTAGGGATAGGGAAAACATTAAAGATAACTGGAAAAGAAGGCAAGACAAGGATGCAAGAGATGGGGAAGTAGCCTACAGCCAGGGAAGAGATTGGGAATTTTCGAGGCGTGGACGTGAGAGTGAAAGGCCTCATGGTCGCTCTGGTGGTAGAAAAGATGGAAGCAGGACTGAAGCTGTGAAAACCTCATCAAAGTATGGGATATCAAATGATAACTATGATGTTATTGAGATTCAGACCAAGCCATTTGATTATGGAAGAGGGGAGTCTGAGTCCATGGTTGTGAAAAGTAATGATGTTGTTCTGCTATCTGACACTAAATTGGCCCCAAGTGCTGAAGTGTTTGATTATTCAAGGTTGGAAATGTCAAGAAATGCACCTGGATCTGGATCCTCTGGTGAAGGTTCAAAAGAAAAATTCATGGATGGTGGTGTTACAGCGCCAGATTCATGGAGAGACGACACTGGTTACGAAGCAGAAAATTCTAGAGTCCAGAGAGGTGTTGGGTCGAATCACGGTGCATCAGGCCAAAGTTCTAGCAGTGGCTCACAACTCGCACTTGGAAATCTGGAGCCTGGTTCCTTCAGTAGAGGTGCTTTTCAAGGTGTCAGGGGAAATAGAGTTGGGAGAGGGGGAAGGGGTAGGCCTCCTGGGAGAGAGAATCAACAGGCTGGTATTCCAATGCCCTTGATTGGATCACCATTTGGACCAATGGGAATGCCTCTGCCTGGATCTATGCAATCTCTAACTCCTAACATGTCCCCTGCTCCAGTTCCTCCAATTTCTCCCGGAATATTTATTCCACCATTTCAACCTCCTGTTGTTTGGCCTGGAGCTCGAGGTATTGAGATGAATATGCTTGCCGTTCCATCTGGTCTCCCACATGTTCCTCATGGGCCCTCGGGACCTAGACTTCCCCCTAATATCGGAAATCCACCAAATCCTGCTTTGTTTTTCAATCCATCAGGACCTGGAAGGGGAACGAGTCCTAACATGTGTGGCCCAAATTTTAATGCTAATGCTCCAGTAGTTCGTGGGCAACCTCAAGACAAAGCCCTTGGAGGCTGGGTTCCTTCTAGATCTAATGGACCCCTTGGCAAAGCTCCTTCTAGAGGAGAGCAGAACGATTACTCTCAAAACTTTGTCGACACTGGCATGCGTCCCCAGAATTTTATAAGGGAACTAGAGCTCACTAGTGTTGTGGAGGACTATCCAAAGCTTCGGGAGCTTATACAGAAAAAGGATGAAATTGTTGCCAAATCTTCTTCTCCTCCTATGTACTTTAAGTGTGATCTGCGGGAGCAGGTGCTTTCTCCAGAATTCTTTGCGACCAAGTTTGATGTCATACTCATTGACCCACCTTGGGAGGAATATGTTCATCGAGCTCCTGGTGTGACTGATCACATGGAGTACTGGACATTTGAAGAAATAATGAATCTCAAGATTGAGGTAGGTATTGCATGTGTTTCTGATCATCTGATGTTTCTTTATTTATTTGTATCTTTTTATCAAAAAATGTAATGGTTGTGATCTATGTTACTAACTTGTCATCAATTTAAATTTCTCATTTGGAGTTCGTTTTGTCTATCACTTTTGAGTTAAATTATGCATCCCCAGGACCCTATCCTGTTGTATTCATTGAGTATTATAATTTTTTTTTTGTTTGTTTCTAACATTGAATACATTTGATTCTTCATTTTTTTTTCTATATATAGTCAATTGCAGACACTCCATCTTTCATCTTCCTTTGGGTTGGTGATGGTGTTGGTCTAGAGCAAGGCCGACAATGTCTAAAGAAGGTAAGTAATGAGATCTTTAAGAAGATAAATTATTCACTTATAAACTGGTCACAATTATGTTATTTTCTTTTTGTCAATATTTATTGCGCCTCTTTTTTGTCTCTTTACTTCCCCTTTGGTTTCTGTGATTTAAGTCTCTGTATTAATTGAAATCTTTTATTTATAACTGTCATTACCTGTTTTATCCAGTGGGGATTTCGTAGATGTGAAGATATATGTTGGGTGAAGACAAATAAAACAAATGCAACCCCAGGATTGCGTCATGATTCTCATACTCTATTTCAGCGCTCAAAGGTTATAAAGTGTTGTCCACTCTCACATAATGTTATAAGTATAATTATTGGACTCTGTGAAGATACTATTTCTAAAATTCCATATGTTCTTACCAATTATTTTCTTATATGAACAAATATGTTTATGAATACAGATAAGAATATATGACTTTGGGATGAAAATAATATTATGACCAGAAAATCTAAATTGGACATCAATTAATACACAGGTTTCTAGGCCATGCAGTCCTTGTTGATAGAAATCATTAAAATTCATTTAATTCAATATACAGAAAGGCTGCTTTTAATTTCTTATACCCTTATTTTAAACTTCACATATAATCTGACTTATATTTAAGTCCTTGAGCTAGTAATAATGACTTAACATTATTTGATCATTCGTTTGTTATCTAATTCGAAGACAAAGTAAATATTATCGTAACCATGTAATTTTATGCCTTACTTTTGGTGGTGGCAATTGAGCCACACTGCTCACGAGCCCTGCTACTTGGCTCGCGAGCAGCCCCGCCCGAGCTGAGCTTCCTTGAAAACGTGTGGCGCACTAGACGGGCTGCCGTCAAAGGATCGCGAGTTTCATGAGCCAGCTCATGTGGACTTGTGAGGCCCGCTTGCAAAAGAAGGCCTAAACAAGCCTGTAAATGCAGGCTGCTTTTGCAGTATTTGAATGTGATGACACATCACATGGTGATTAATGTAGCGGTCTCAAGCCGAAAAAAAGAATGGTTGTAAACTTGTAAAATGTAAATTGTATTATATATTATTAATTATAGTAATTTTCTAAATGAATGTGTTATTGTATTTTTCCAAATGGATATTTTGTATTTATAAAGCTTGAAAAGCATTTGTTTACTTTAATATCATGATTACTGGTAAGAAGCGATAGGATTCCGGGTGATGAAAGGAGATGTGAATAAGTTAGAAGTGTGGTTCTCGGAGTCACCACAGTGCAAGTCTTAGGTTGGCTATCAAATTTATAAATGTTTAAAGAAAAACTAAATACTCAATTTTCACCCTTACCTTATGGGTCACGATCCCACGAGCCGAGCCCAATTGTCACCCCTAACTCTTTAACTTTAGTTTGAATAAGATCCTAGTATCCGTCAAACTAAAGAATAATGAACTCTTTCTCAAAAACCTACAGTGTACCATTGCTTTTGCTTTTTGATTGCCATCTTTGACGAATTCCAAATCAATATTTTACTGAATACAAGTAATGTAGGTCATGTCTTGAAAATGGTAGTGTGTTGAAATATTAATTCTGGGATGTTGAACTATGTCAGTGTCTAAGGGTTTTATCTGTCAGTAGACTTAATCAACTTATGATACGTAATTTAAAGAGCTTGAAAGACGTTTTTTCTTCTATAGATTCATTCTGGCGTCCATGCTGCTGTGTTGCTATTCTATTTATATATTTTGGTGTATGTGGAAAGGTATCTATGTTGGTATATCCTATGTCCTGACAGCTGCCTTGTCATCATTATGAAGGAACACTGCTTGATGGGAATAAAAGGAACAGTACGTCGCAGTACTGATGGTCACATAATCCATGCCAATATTGACACTGATGTAATAATTGCTGAGGAGCCTCCTTATGGTACGTGTAACCTTGGATTTTACTGGTGTAAGTCAGTAGTCCCTCTCTACTATGAATTCTTATATTTGAACTTGTGTTATATTTAAATCCTCTTTATGATTTATTTTCCAATCTTGAAATACTAGATAGAAATTTTAACTTGTCAAGCATTCCGACATTACCTGTTTGTCTATTCTTTGTTTTTCCTTTCCTAGTTCTTTTCTTCATCTGTAAAATTTACCTTTGGTCAGCTTTCTTATTATTATGCAATTTGTAGCTTTATGTGGAGGTTGTTGCAATTGATTTTGGTGTCATTACTACTCTCTCCAGGAATTGTTTTTGTTGTTATATGAAGGAAATTGATAGAACAACATTTAGCATTTTATTTTTCTTCCTATCTGCTTACCATGATAAGACTTGCTGACAGAGAATTGTAGAACTACAGTGTCATACTCTTCGTCTGTTATCTCAACATGCAGGCTCCGTTTGTAAAGGAAAACATATTTCTCTCTTCCAATCTTATTTCTTTGTTTCTATATACCATTCTATTCCACATGAATTTAAATCAAATTTGCCAACGATGAAGATTCATATGTTTTAAGCATTGAAAATGTTTTATACCCACCGCCTTCATGTTTAATATAGATTCAAGCAATCTTAAAACTAGCCCTGCAAAGATTTCTAGTTTTACATATTTAATCCAAGCACTTTATTTCTACTGCTATTTTTTATTTTCTCCTTTTCGCTTATGTTCTTCCACAGGACAATACATCTTTCATTTTAGTCACGTCATCAATTGAGATTAAACAATTCACAAGTGTTCCACACCTGTCTTTACTTCTAAGCTAAGATCTAGCAAGCTTCAAACTGTCCCTGTACAATTTTTTTCAGTTTTGCTAATTTGTATCTTAAAGTGTGGTCACAGGTTTTTAATGTAATTACATAAAACTAGGCTTGATATGTGAGAGCGAAGAAGTCATTCTCTTAGGAAAAGTATAAAGAATACCCTTAGTTAAGTAATTACGAGCAATTCATTAAGCTGGTTGTTAACCATATAATCCAAACACGTACAGAATTATTCGTACAATCTTGTTGGCTAAACTAGGTTATAATTTCACCACGTTGCAGAGATATATCCTCTCTTGATATACATTTTCGGTTGCTTCTGACTGGTAATAAACTTCACTGCCAATTATATTTCAGGATCAACTGCAAAGCCTGAAGATATGTATAGGATAATTGAACATTTTGCTCTTGGACGGAGAAGGCTTGAACTTTTCGGTGAAGATCATAACATTCGTTCTGGCTGGTTGACAGTTGGTAAAGGATTATCTTCCTCAAATTTTAATTCTGAGGTAAACTTGCCGGTTTGTTCAATATTGGTAATTTTTTTCAGCTTTTGGCTTCTTGAAATGGAACAGTAAGAATAGCACGAGCTATCCAAGTAAGAATGATATGTGCTATCCATTCTGCACAATCTTTTTGACGAACTGTTGTGAAATGAAATTTTATTAGCGTTTAAAAGTGGTTGATCTTCTAGGATATCTGGTGTCATTCTGAGATGATAGTAGAAGCTTATACCAGGCTGCGACTGATGGCTTGATATAAAGTAAATGTCTATTGCAAAAATATACATATTTGCTAGCTTTCGATTGAACTTTTTATGGTAAATTGGATAGTGAAATAGGAAAGTAAATAACCTTTATTATTTATTTTCTGTTGAGAGAGAGAGAGAGAGAGAGAGAGAGAGAGTAAATGAGAGTAGTTTGGTATTGCTGTTGAAGCCACTTATGTCAAGTTTGGTATATGGAGGATTGGATATCATTAGCAGTGATCTAAAAAGCGTATAGTCTGGTGAAGCGTGGAGGTCTAACTTCGGCCTAGGTGAGCTTAGGCGTTAAAAAACCTTCTCTTATTTTAATATTATTTTAAATTTAAAATTATTTAATAATAAAAAAGGCGTAAAAAAAGTGTTGAAAGATGTTAAAAAGCGTAAAAGTGAAAAAATAGTGCTCGCTAGGCATGCTTAGGCGTTAAAAACAATAAAAAAAGTAAAAAAATGAATAAGTGCGAAGCGAGGAGTTTTGCTCCCATTTCGTGCTTAGATGCCGCTTTTTAGAACACTGGTCATTAGACATTATTTAAGAAGAAATCTTGTTCATTCTATAGTCTAGTAATCCATAGCAAACATGCACTTATTGTTGCAATTGTAAAGAATAATGCTATTTAGCACCGGTCTACATTTTATAGGTTAAATTAAACGAGTCAAATGATTTTGCATTTGGATAAATTTTATTATTTAATGCCATGTAATTGCCCCCAGACTGGTAATTAAATAGCATTACTCAATTGTAAGTAACATGCATGTCCCACTTGATTCTTATATAATAACTGTGCCCATAGGACAAGCGGTTCAATGTTCAAGGGATTATATTGTTTTGCTGGATTTCTTCATCTTTGATCGATGTTGTTTTTTTTTTTCAAAGCTCACTTATTTACTTATAAGAACTTTTTAAGCTTTGCTAAACACACTGACACGTAACTTGGGGTTTTTCAGGCATATATTAGGCGTTTCATGGATAAGGACGGAAAAGTTTGGCAAGGAGGGGGAGGAAGAAATCCACCACCAGAGGCACCTCACCTCGTCCTGACTACTCCCGAAATAGAGGCTCTTCGTCCAAAGTCACCCATGAAGAACCAGCTGCAAATGCAACAGCAGCAGTCGGCGTCTATAACCCTGACAACAGCAAATTCCAGCAACAAAAGGGCTTCCGGAAATTCCCCACAAAATCATAATGCTCCAAATCTAAATCAAGAGGCCTCGAGTTCTAATGTCTCGACTCCAGGTCCCTGGGCTTCACCAATGCAAAGCTTAAAGGGAAGAGAAAGTGGCTATATGGGTACTGATGATAGGGTTTTCGATGTATACGGTTATAATGCACCATCATTTGGTCCGGCTAATGGAGACTTTTCGGATTATGATACTCAGAGAGGAATGAATATGTTGTAGCCAATTTAATCAACATTTGTTGTTCTGTCAACATTTCTTGAAATTTTGTTCTTTTTGATAAAAATATTAATCTTTTATATGAAAATGCCTTCCATTCCATATCTTCTACTCCTTGGATTCGGATGTAGCACATGAAAGTGGAACGGATGCAGCAAAACCAGCTCGAATTCGGCAAATTCATTCAATAAATGCAGGTTTGGTACATAGTATTATATAATTTCGGGCTTGATAGCAATTATTCTTAGGGTCCGTTTGATTGCAAGGGTGGAAAATGAGTGGAAAGAAAATGTTTTACAGGGAAAATATTTTCCTATAAATTGTTTTCTAATTAAGTGTGTTTGATTGGTATAATTTTCCATGGAAAATGTTGAAAGTTTGAAATCCGTTTGACTTCTTTTTTTATGAAAATTGTCCATTAAAGTGATAATATTTTCTACCATTGGGTCTA
>CAIGRL010002977.1:0-19493 GCA_903798325.1 Fraxinus xanthoxyloides | reverse complement strand
GCTCGAGCCAACTCCCCAAAATGGGGCTCGGCTCGTGCTTACACCGAGCCCGAGCCGACGAGCCTTTTTACCATCTCTACTCTTGCACCAAGGTCTTCTTTCGCTTCCAATCTTTGTTTTGATCTTGAATCCCTTGATATTTTCCTCCTTTGAATTGTGCTCTTAGTCTTGTATCTTTTTTTCTCAAGGTGTGGAACCCCTTTATTAGTGTCTCTGTAGGTCTATTTATAATTTCCTACACATTCTTGGCCAATTTGAAGTCTTTCTCTGGGCTTCTCGCAATCCAAATAGCAAAAACCCTAAGTTTGCGATGCAATGCCTAAACACTATAAGGCAGTGCCAAGGCGCCCCGTTAATACCAGGGTAGCACCTAGGTGCTGAGAATTTAAAAATAATTGGATTTATAGCGCTGGCGCTAAGTCGCTGTTCAACCTGCGTCTGTTTCATTATTATTTTTTTCGTAACTTTCGCTCCCAATATTCGATTAAGGAAATTCAAAATGTTTTGGAAAGATAGCTCAAAGGGCTACAACTTTAACTAGTTGTTTTTCAATTCGAACATTTATTAGTCTAAAAATGGGTCTCAATATCCAACTAAAAATCTGGACATCCTTGTAAGGTTGAAAATTGAATTATTTTCACTCATTTTGACCTTTAGTTGTATCTATTTGACCCCCTAATATTCTTGAATTTTCATCGTGAGGTTTGACACAACTTTTGAGTATTTGCGCTTTAACTCCCTAACTTCAGATCTTGCCCTTTTTCGCCATCTTTCGCTTCTTTATTTCAATTTCACTTCCATTCACTAAGTTTCACTGAATAATACATTATATAATAAATTAGACTATAAAATTAAAAGAATTACGAAAATCAATATTTTGGGGCACAAGTAAGTGTATAAAATACATTTATCAAACACCCACAAACTTAAGCATTTGTTTGTCCTCAAACAAAATCATAACCTAACTTAACAAACACAAAAACATACAATGTTAATTACCTAATTAGTGGCCAGTCAATTAAGAAAAGCAACAAGATTTAGCTAGTTATCCTGACTTTTTTATTTCGGGATTGAAATCATGATAACAAATTTATGCACAACTTCAAAATCACAATACAAAATTTAAAATCCACTTTTTCCAATTGTAAAATCGGTGTGTGTGTGTGTGTGAAGAATTAAGCATAGTATTATGAATTCATAAGTTGTTTCAATTCCCAACCCTTAATGGCGAAATATGTTCTTTCATCACTCGTAAGATTCACACACCGCCAAACTTATTATTTTCACTCTTTTCCATTGTATGAACTAATGTTGGATTATTTTTTTACTATCCTCACCTCTCTAATTTGGCAAAATTTCACCAATTACTGTTTAACATTTCAATAAATAAGGATTCTGCATTAAATTTGATTGCTTCAATCTCTAGGACTTAACTAAACTAACAATCTCTTATTAAAAGTCAGATTTTCTTAAGCAACTCGTGCGTCTTCTGTTTCATGCACCTGTTTTTCTGATTTTTTTTCAATTTTTTTATAATAATTTTTTTCTTTATTTGAAGCATTCTCTCCCTTAATCTTTCGAAATGACCCATGTAACAAGTTTTCAACCGATGACTCCCAAATCAGATGACTATAGGGCACTAGATTTTTAAAAATCCTTGTAGGCTTAATTGCTCGAGTCATAAAGGCAACAAACAGAAATTTTCTAATAAAATATTTTTTTATACCTAGATTAATGTAATGTCCCTTATTTAACACAAATTCAAATAAAACGACATCTAACTTGAGATTTTCACCCAATGCATCATATTGATTTTAGACTATCCACACAAGATTTTTAATTTCACACATGGAATCCCTATTTATCTCAATATATTTCTACAATGGTGGAATCCCCCAAACTATTCTAAATTTAATCCAAAAATGTAAAATTTAGTGATTTTCGGTTTAGCATCTATTGTCCACTATTTCAACATATTCAATTATGAAATCAACTCATTCCTACATAATATTTAACTTAATTCACGTGCTCAATAGATATTAGTGGAAAAGCAAAAATTAATGTAAATATGCAACTTGTTCACCATTTATAGATCAGTTCATGATTCAATATATCCGGCATTGGCAGTCAGGCTAACTGATTCACACAAGCACACAAAAACAATTTTTTAAAAAAATATTTTTTTTTACTAAAGCGATAAAAGTACACAAAAACACATAAAAATAATAATAAAAAAAAAACTCATGTTTTCCACCTCAAACTTAAACTAGACATTGTCCTCAATGTCTTCAATCATAAATCCGTATATAAAGGAGTGGGAAAGAAGAAAAAAAAAAGACTCCCCTGATATGGGGTATAATTCAATGGCTAGCTTTTCTATTGCTCACGTGGCTCCTTGGTAAATACTGGTTTGAATGTTCCGCGATGTCGTGTTCCTGAAAAATTAAATAAAATATTAAGATCAAATAACTAGAACAAGTATTGCTTAACTCTAACATCTAATAAACCAATGAACATATAAAAAGCCTAAGGGAAAACGAGGTATATATACGGTGAATCACAAATAATTTAAAATAAACTAAACTATCTTAAAACTCAACAATAAAATAAATAAAAATAAGAAAGTTTGGGTTGCCTCCTAAGAAGCGCTTCGTTAAAGTCATTAGCTTGACTTTTGCAATCTGTATCATGGAATTTTGAAAAAAGATTTTGATTCCTTACTCATTTTTTTTCTTTTGATTTTGCTCCACTCTTCGTTATTTTTCCAAACTTCAACATTGTCCTTTTCAATGTAATAGGATTTTTCCATTCCATCCAATTCAAACTCAACAACGTAGAGTTCAACTTCCTAATCGCACTTAATCACAAAATCAATTTGTATACAATCAATGAATTTGGACGAATGTACATTGATTTCATCTTCATTGATTTCTACTACTTTATTCAGTTCCTTTGTGATCAAGTTAGTATTCATGTTAAGATTGTGAAATTTCTTCGGATTGACTGATCGATCCGCATTCTAGATCCACGGGCAATGAGAAGTCTTTTTTTTCAACTCTTTCAAATAGATTGTATCCCCATTATTGAAATCCTTCCCAGTACATGAAGTCTTCCATAAGCATATCGTATTCATCCAACTTAACAAGTTCTTTATAGTACTTTGCAAGTACCTTCTCGTTCAATAGGGGAGGACCATCTCCCACAAATTTGATGTCCTTATCCCAATCATCGATACAAAATCTCCCACGAGCATGTACTCTTCATCAGATTTTTCAATTGCTTGTTTTCTACACATCAAATATTTTCCAAATCTCAGAAATTTCGGCATGTGTAAACTATTGTAAACAAGCATTTCCAAGTACAATGCACCGCGTATCAATTTTCACACTATCCTCCAAGCATATCTTGACAATTCATGTAGAGATTTATCATTGTAATAATTTTGTACTTTACCAATGTCAGAATCATGGATAAATATTTGAAAAGTACAAAGAGAGAATACAAATACAAGATAGATTAAAATTGTAGGGGGTTAGTTAAACAATATAAAAGGGAAAAAAACTTGTTAAAAACTAAAATTAATTAAAGTAGTAATCAAATTAAAAATAAATAAGCAACAAAAATTCAAATTAAAGTTAAAATTAATTAAAACTAATTAAATAAAATAGTCCCCGACAACGGCGCCAAAAACCTCATCGATTGTTTTCCCACAAGTGAACGTGATCGTGAATAAGTAATAAAGTGGTGAATAGAGTGTCGAACCCATGAGAACTAAGTATTTGACCGAGTTAAAATTACTTGCAACTTTAATCGAATAGCAAACAACTTTTGTATTTTTTATACTAATCCCTGAATTATCACTAAACTAATGAAAGCAAGTAAATATATTTTTCAAATATGTTAGATGCATTGTTAAGATGACAAATCCCTCTTATTATTCCATTTTTAGTGTAACAATTAAATTGAAAATTTGAAATGATTTAAGTTAGTCAGTGTTCCTAATTTAATTGAAAGCCTCTCTCGATAGCAATCAAATATATTCACCTCATGTGACCATTCTATCTCTCGATGAAAGATGCAAACATGATAAATGCATTAACAAGTACAAGAACATCTATTGAAATCATATAAAGCAAAACGGAATATCTCTATCCTCTATTGAACCTTACAATATTTATTATATTGTGCTTAAACTCTATTTTCTCTCTCAATAACAATAAAATTCACTAACAATTCAATTGTTGATCAAGCAATTGAGAAGAACGATAAAAACAATAACAAATATCTACAAATCAAATCAAATTAAAGTCAAAATAATTAATTAAAAACTTAAAATATCATAACAAGGGTTCATCTCATCCTAGCAATGTATAAATTAAACCTAACATATTGAAATTAGAAGAAATCAAATTTAAGTGAAAAGATATAACCCGAATTTTCGATAAATTGAGAAGATGAAGATGAATCTTGAAATCTTGAATCTCTTCAATGGTTTCTTGATGAATCTCCACTTGTGCCTTCACTTCTTTGCCCAAAAATTAGGTTTGAATCTTCACTTAATTGAATTCTTGCAAATCCCCTTAAATTCTCTCACAAAACTATGAATTTTCCTCCTTTAATGATATTAACCGATGAATATTGGAGTGTATTATGTACATGAGAGCTCCTCCATATGTATTTTCCGTTATGTATTTGTAGGAGCAAAAAATTGATTGAAAATTATGTCCAAATTGACTTCCAAAAGAGTTCTAATTGAATAAGGAAAGTTCCATTCACATGCTGATTTTTTGGTCTATGCACAACAGTCAGTATTTTGGCCATAACTTTCTCTCCTAATATCCGATTGATATTATTTTAAAGTGCAATGGAAGTACAATGCAAAGAGATACAACTTTGATAAATATAATAATTCCGATTTGGACATTTACTATGCCAAAAATTGGTTTCAATATTTGACTAGAAATCTGGAATATAACTTGTGAGATTGGAAATTGATGTTTATCATACTCCATTCCTTTTTGAGTTCTAATTCCATCCAATTGTATCATAAAAATCTTTCAAGTATCATCTTTTGGTCCGATCAACTACTGTATATTTTCAATGTGGTCCTCAAACTTTAGATTTTGCCATTTTTAACCATTTTTCGCTTTTCCTTTCGATTCCTCATTCAACCATTGAGTTTTACATATATAACATAAATACAACAATTTAGGATATATCTATTTTAGGACGCTAAATAAGTGTGTAAAATACACTCATCACTTTACGTGTCTAATTAAGTTTCTTTCATTAGAAAAGAGAATAAGGTGCATAGACTTGAGGAGTTTGTTTCTCCAGGACAAAATTTGGAAAAATAATGTTGTCAAGTAGCAAAATTTGATTAAAGCAAGCACCAAAAGTATGGTACGAAATTTGACAAAATAATATTGTCAAGTAGAAAAATTCTGTTGGTAACTTGAAATTTGATTGTTATTAAGCTTATTTTGGTATTAAATGTCTCGGTATGAGATTGTGTGAATTAAGCTTACCAATTTAAGAATGATCTTTTTAAATGATGATACAAGTTGCTTATCATCTATAAGAATGGAGAGAGAGAGAGAGAGAGAGAGAGAGAGTTGACTTATCTAGGATAAAGCGCACACAAAGGCAAAAGGTCAATAAAAATCCATTAACAATATGATGCAGGACACAGTATGGGTTGAAGTATTTTCTATGGATCATTGTCATGCCTTTTATATAACTTTGATAATGAATTTATTGTGTTGGACATATGATTAAATATGCGATTTTGAAGCATATTGGCATCCATTTGAATTTGGTATGCAATTCATGAGCATTTGCACATACACGCACGAAATATGTCCATAGCTGAAAATCTTGCATGCATCACATGATTGGAGATGAGCACCACATGATTGGAGATGAATTTGCATTTTTAAAATATGTTATTGACCATTTCTAGGGTATTAAGACATATAAGGCATGCTTATGTGATATTTTCTGAAATCGCAAGTGAGAAACTTATGTTGACCTATGGTTGATTAAAACCTCAATTTTTTTATTATAACAAACAAGTTAATATTTTTTTACTGACAACTTGAATTCAAGTGATTATAGTTTTCAACGCATACGATAGAAAATTGGTCGGTGGTTGTCAAAAGATCAAAAGCTATTATTACAAATCGGACTCGTTAAGGAGGTTAAGATCGAAGTCACATTTAAGAACTTAAGTCAAATTTCGGAGAAGATCAAATACGTGATTTCTTAGCTCAAGACAATGAATGTTTAAGCTCAAAACCCTTCTACACATTAAAAATATTTTTGTACATTAAAAGTCATTTGAATGCAATGATTTGATCAAATGTAAAAATGATTTCTAAAAATAATATTTAGATTTGAAATTTTTTTTAATTTATTTATCTGGAAACATTTGTTAAAACTACTCTTCAAAATTCCATGCTTTTCAAAACCTTGGAATCGGAACAAACAGGGTCAAAATGTAAAAAGGTCGAACTACCCGGCGATTGACCGGCGAGAAGAGGAAGTTGACACGATGGTATTCGGCCTAAAGTCTCCAACGGTCCAAAATTTAACCGTTCTATCCTTTGGTTTTATACATGCGGCCATATTGATCATCTGGACAAAAGGCGGTCGACCGGATGAGTCATCCAAATTCCCAGACTTTTTTACATTTTGAACTCTATAAATGCCTCTACTCTTGCATTCAATACAACATTCTTTAAGAGTATTAAATTGAGAATGACTTGAACAAAACTCTTTGATCCTACATCTTTTTTAATTCTTCAAACATTTATTTTGAAAACTTTTGATTGGTTGAATCAACTTTTGAAAATCATCTTTTTCATTAAAGTTCTCTCATCTAAAACTTGAACTTCATTCATTGTTATTCATTTAAGTGTTAGCCTATTTATCTCTTTATACTTAATTTGTCTATGTTTTTTCATTAAGAGAGAAGATCCAAATTGTAAAATCATTCATCTTTGAATTTGTGGGTCATATTGAGGTCCCGTAAAACTCAATATTGTATAAGGATTCGTTCTCCTTATTTATAAGTCACCGAAGCATCGTAAAAGATTGGATTGCACCATAAGTAAATCAATATAGTGAAAAATGTCTTGCTCGTACTAGAGAACTTGGTAATGAAGGACATAGATTGTTGCTTTTGATCGAACGTCTACAATTATTTCGTTTGCATTCTCTCTTCCCATTTACTTATTTCTTTGATATTTGTGCTTATTGTTTGAAGTGATCTATTTAATTTTTACTCGTTTGAATTTAGATTAATCCTTCGAAAAAGCTTTTAAAAATCAATTCACCACCTCCTGGTTAGTTATCATTGGGCTCTCAATTAGTATCAGAGTGATGTACTCATTTTGAATTTAAAGATTTAACAATCTTGAGCATTGCTAACCACAATCTTTAAAATCCTAAGGGCATTCTACAAATCCCTTCCTTTTTTGATGGCACACATTATAATTATTGAAAAGTTAGGATGAAAGTTTACATTCAATCAATAGATTATAGTAATTGTGAAGTTATTAAGCATGGTCCTTGTGTGCCTACCAAGATTATTAAAGTAGATGGTAAACATGATCAAACCATTCCAAAGCCTAGAGAGGAGTTAGACGAGGATGATAAAAGAAAATTATCTTTAAATGCTAGAACCAAAAATCTAATTTATTGTGCCTTGGATAGAAATGAACTTAATTATTAGCACGTGCAATTTCGCATATGATATGTGGCATACATTAGAAATTACTCATGTCGGCATTAGTAAAGTGAAAGAAACCAATTGTTGACATGATTACTCATTTCACCAACATTTTAATGGCCTTTAAAACTTTGATCGTAAATTTACCTATGGTGAGCTAGTAAGTAAAATACTCAGGCCACTATCGAAAGATTGAAGCTCAATAAGGATGTTGTTAGAAAATACCAAAGAATCAACTTATATCCATTGGAAGAACTTTATAGAACTTCGATAACTTATGAGTTCAACAATGCCGAAACTAAGGTGAAAACTAGAAAAAACAAAGAGGAATCAAAGAAGCCTTCTAAGCACCAAATTGCCTTAAATCACTCTATTCTTAAAAAGAAACACTATTTGTCGAAAAATGAAACAAAAATTATTTAGAAACTCAAAAGAATCTCAAAAAGGAAAATGTTGATTATGATTCTTTGATTAAAGAAAGTACCTTTTTAAAAGAAAAAGTTGAAGATCTAGCTAAGGTTATTTACAAGTTCACTCAAGGTAAGAAAAACTTTCATTTGATGCTTGGTGATCAAAAGTACGTTTTTGACAAATGAGGAGTTGGATATATGTCATTCTTGAAACAAAAAAATTTCAAAAATTTATTTGTGAAAGCATCAAACTCTCTTTCAAACACTACATGTAGCTTTTACAACAAAGATGAAAATATTTCTTATAATTGTCTAATCAAAAAGAAGCTACACTCTGAAAGTAAGAACAAATGGATTTAAGAATTCACTAAAACTAACTACCAATGACCCAAACTTGTATGAGTACCAAATATCAAAAATTAAATAATTGTTGTAGGCATCAAAGAAGATAAAGAGGAAATGGTTCTTGGATAGCGAATGCTCAAAGCATATGATTTGAGACAAAATGTTATTATCAAACTTCAAAAAAGAAGGATACAGGCCATGTCACATTTGGAGATAATGCAAAAGGAAAAATCATTAGAATTGAAAACATTGGTAATCATTCTTTTCCAGTTGAAAATGTTTTATTAGTAGATAACATCAAACCTAATGTGCTTAGTATTAGTCAATTATGGGGTTGATTACCTCAATATTCACTGAACTTTACCGAAAGTTGTCATCAGGTCACTGAACTTTAAAAACTATGTGATTAGTCACTGAGCTTTCGAAATTGTAACCCCATCCACCACTGAACTAACTTTCGTTAAAAAACTTGACGGAACTGATGATGTGGCTAATGAAATATCTTACGTAGAATAGTTGTGAGTGATGTGAAATTCTTGGTAATGGATGAGGTTGAAATTTCAAAAGTTCAGTAACTAACTGCGTAATTTTTAAAGTTCAGTGACCTGGTGGAAACTTTAGGTAAAGTTCAGTGACGATTGGGGTAATTAACCACATCTTAAGATGTATAAAGTTTAGTGACTTGGTGAAAGCCGTCAGTAAAGTTTAGTGATCTGGTGGAAACCGTTAGGTAAAGTTCAGTGACCTGGTGGAAACGATATGTAAAGTCCAATAACGATTAGGGTAATTAACCTAAGTTTGAAGTTAAGTTGCTCCGAACATTTATTGAAAATCTCTTTATCGTAATATATCAAAATAGTGTGACTGGCTAGTCCATTTCAGCAACGGAGCTAGAATATGTTGTTTGGGTAGACAAAATTTATATAATAAAAAAACTATAAATAATAAAACACAGTAGCAGCACATTATTATAATTGTTCCCGTCTTGTTTTCAAATTTTGAACATGTCGTATAATTAAATCATTATCAATTTCGTTAAATATATCATTCTCAATTTATACAACTAGTGTTCTAAAAGGTGGCATCGCCTGAGCGCAAGGTTGGAGCAAAACACCTTGCTTTGCGCTTTTTTGCTACTTTTCATTTTTTTTTTGTTTTTTCACGTCTAGTCATGTCTAGCGCATTTTTTTTAACACTTTAATATATAACACAATAAGGCTACATTATTATAATTGTTCCCGTCGTGTTTTCAAATTTTGAAAATATCATATCATTAAATCATTATCAATTTCGTTAAATATATCCTTCTCAATTTATACAACAAGTGTTCTAAAAGTGGTGTCGCCTAAGCGCAAGGTTGGAGCAAAACACCTCGCTTCGTGCTTTTTTGCTTTTTTCATTTATTTTTATTAATGTTATTTTTCACGTCTAGGCACGTCTAGCGCACGCTTTTTTTTTACACTTTTACTCCTTTTTAACGCTTTTTTCTTTAATTATTAAAAAAAATTTAAATTGATTTAAAGTTTAAAATAACATTAAAAATAAGGAAACATTTTATTACGGTAAAGAGATTATTTTGATTTATTACGGTAAAGAGATTCTCCCATTAAATATTCGGAGCAACTTAACTTCAAAGTTAGGTTAATTATCCTAACCGTCAATGAACTTTACCTATGATTTCCACTAGATCTGAACTTTATACATCTTAAGATGTGGTTAATTATCTCAATCGTCACTGAACTTTACTTAAAGTTTTCACCAGATCACTGGACTTTAAAAATTACGCGATTAGTCACTAAACTTTCGAAACTGCAATCCCTCGATCACCAAAAACTCCACGTCACTCACAAACGTACCACGTAAGATATTTCGTTAGCCACATCATTAGTTTCGTCAAGTTTTTTAATGAAAGTTAGTTCGGTGATGGATGGGGTTGCAGTTTCGGAAGTTCAGTGACTAACCACGTAGTTTTTAAAGTTTAATGACCTGGTGGAAACTTCTGGTAAAGTTCAGTGATTATTGGGGTAATTAACTTTCAATTGTGTGATAAAGGATATCATATAAAATTCAATTCTTCCAAATGCCTTATTAAAGATACTATATTAAAAGAGGTTATATTTATAAGACGGAGTAAAGATGTTTATATCATTAATATCAAATTTGAAATTGATGAAAAATGCTTATCAAGTTTAAAAGATGATAGTTGGTTGTGGCATAAGAGATTATGTCATCTTAGCATGGATCTTTTCTAAAAAATTTCCAAAAAGTATTTTCTCAAAGGTTTGTCAAAATTTAAAATTTGAGAAAGATAAAATTTGTGATGCATGTCAATTTGGTAAACAAGTGAAAAGCTCTTTTAAACCTAAAATGTACTCTTCAACTACAACATTGCTACAACTATTCCACATAGACCTTTTTGGACCCTCTAGAACCGCTAGCTTAGGTGGTAAATGCATTTGTTATTATCGATTAATTTTCTAGATTTACTTGGGTCCTATTTTTAAATCTAAAAGAAGAAGTTTTGAATGTATTTAAACATTTTTTTGTAAAAAGCTTCAAAATGAAAAAGGATATTCCATTACAGCTATTAGAAGTGATCCCTATGGAGAATTCGATAATATTGCATTTGATAACTTTTGCAATGAAATTTCTCAGCTCCTACAACTCAACAAAATGGTACAGTAGAAAGGAAGATCGCACATTGTAAAAGATGGCTAGGACTATACTTAATAAAAATAGCTTGCCAATATACTTTTGGGGCGAAGCTGTTAATATTTTTTGCTACATTGTTAATAAAGTTTTAGTCAGTCGAAAGAAAACTAAAACTCCCTATGATTTTTGGAAAAATAGAATTCCAAGTATATTGGTTATTTTAAAATATTTGGTTGCAAATGCTTTATTTTGAACATAAAAGAGAACTTGAAAAAATTTGATTCAAAATTCGATATTAGAATCTTTCAAGGATATTCATCGACTAGCAAAGTTTATAGAGTTTTTAACAAAAGAAGTCTAGTCGTTGAAAAAACGATGCATATTTCTTTTGATGAAACTAATCCTTTTTTATTGTGAGAAAAGTATTGCTAATGATGTAGGATTGAAAATTCCTTTCGAACAAATGAATATTTAAGATCAAAATAAGGAAGATCCAATAGATGAACACAAGGAAGAAGCAAATGTTCAACAAAGCAAAATAAAACCTTCCGAAATACTAAATGATCCTACCCTACCAAAAGCAAGGAGGTTTGTTCATTCTCATCCAAAAGAACTAATTATTGGTGATCTATCCAAATGTATAACTACTAGAGCTTCTATAAAAAAATCATCTTAATAGTTGTGCTTTCATATCACAAATTGAACCAAAAAACTTCAAAGAAAGCAAGTTTCATGAATTTTGGATTCTAGCTATGCAAGAAGAACTAATGTAACACCCTAATTTTCATACAACTTGAGGTGTTACCAAAAGAAATATTATCATTTACTTAAAATGGGGAACGATAAAATTCTTTAATAACAAAATATTAGAACATACATAAATTTGAATTTGAATTAATAAATCGCGTCTAAAAGGAAAAAAAAACTTAAACATTCTCAACTTATAAACTTGATAATAATGTTATTAAACAAACTAATGATTTAAATGCATTGAAAACTTATTATTTGTTATGACGAAAATCCCTTGGTAGTTCGCTGCACTCTCCGCCACAATTTCAATCGCCCTGAACTAGTCTGTAAAATTTTGTAAGAACGAGTACTTTAAAAAGGATGCAATGCAGGCTCAACAAAATGCCTTTTAACCTAGGTTCGATTCACTCTTTCCACCACCACCTCCCCTAGAGTCCTAGATGTGACTTTATGCATATGTATTTTAGTCTTTATATTGGTCTAACCTCTTTGTATCCTTACCTTTCGTAAACTTATCCTGTGTATGGGATATCCCATATTTTGCACTTTTTTTAGGCTTCATGTGCTTACTAAGGGGAAATTTTGTATTGCTTCCTATGGTTGAGTTTCGATCTTAAATACTATATTTTTTTGCTTATGACAAAATGGGGCAATATATGAGATGATATGTTTGATGAAAATGTGATGATAGATGGATATGATAAAAAAAAATGCTTGCCTTGATAAACGCATGTTTTAAAGTAAATGGCTATTGGTTTGTAAAAGATAGGGGAAATACATAAATTACACGAAAAATTTAAGATTTATATTTCTTATTAATTGTTCAATATTACTTTGCAAATCATCTTGTTTGTCATAATAAAAAAGGTAGAAATTGTTGACCAACGGTTGATCAAAACCTCAAAGTTTTGATTATAATAACAAGTTAATCTTGTTTACTAACAAGTTGAATTCAAATGATTGCTATTTTTCAACGTATACAATGAGAAATTGATTGATGGTCGTCAAAGGATCAAAAGTCACAAATTGGACTCATGAATGATGTCAAGATTGAAGTCACATTCAAGAATTTAAGTGTCAAATTTCGAAGAAAGATCAAATACTTGATTTCTTAACTAAAGTGTAAAAGGTACTAACACTTTGATATAGGCAATGAATGCTTAAACTCAAAATCCTTCAATGCATTAAAAACAATTTTGTGCATTAAAAGTCATTTCAATGCACTGTAAAAATGACTTTTAAGAAATGATATTTGGACTTGAAAAGTATTTTTTTTTATCTTGAAAAGTTAGTCAAAATTACTCGCCAAAAGTCCATGCTTTTCAAAACCTTCGATTCGGAATAAAAGGGGTCAAAATGTAAAAAGACCAAACAACCCGACGGTAGATCAACCAAAAGAGGCGGTTAACTAGAAGTTTCCAACGGTCCAAAATTTGACCGTTTTGACCTATGAATTTTTTTGTACGAGTAACTATATTGGTCATCTAGACAACTTGTGATTGACCGGATGAGTAATCTGAACTCCCAGACTTTTTTGACGTTTTGAACTCTATAAATACATTTATTTCTTGCATTCAATACAACATTCTTTAAGAGCACTAAAGTGAGAATTATTTGAGCAAAACTCTTTGAGCTTAAATATTTTTTAATTCTTCGAACATTTACTTTGACATTTTTTTAATGATTGAATCATCTTTTTCATTAATGTTGTCTCATCTAACACTTGAGCTTCATTCATTGTTATTCATTTTAAGTGTTAGCATATTTTTCTCTTTATACTTAATTTGTATATATTATTTATTAAGAGAGAAGATCCAAATTGTAAAATTATTCATCTTTAAATTTGTGGGTCATATTGAGGTCCCGTAAAACTCAATATTGTATAAGGATCGGTGTTTCTTATTTGTAAGTCATCGAAAGTATTGTCAAATATTTAGTTTGCATTCTCTCTTCCCTTTTACTTATCGCTTTCATATTTGTGCTTATTATTTGAATTGATATATTTAGTTTATACTTGTTTGAATTTGAATTAATTCATCGAAAAAACTTTTAAAAACCAACTCACCCTCCTGTTGGTTGGTTATCCTTGAGCTATCAACTTATTGGGTGATCATAAGGAAAGGCAGAGAGTGTATCTTTGGTGATGGTTCACTTGACCATGACTTTGTGATATTATAGTATTGGCTTAGGGATACTTTTTGGGAATGTTAGGGATGTATATTCGAAGATCAAAAGAGGACGTTTAATTGATTGTAACGATATGATAATGGCCATTTGATTAGTTATTACTGATACTGATATGGCTCAAAGCTCATTCAATGCATTGCAGGTGGATCGAGGGCCAATGAAATGAAAATATTTTAAATGATATTCTCTTCAGTTTTCATTTATTAATATTTTTGAATATGGTGCATTTCTAGCCAGATATTTTGAAAGGATATGGCATGGTGTCCTAGATTCAAATTTATGGTAGCATGGTTTTTTTCTTATTGGAAGGTGATTTGGAGATCCATAGATAACATGACTAGCTATTGAAGCTCCTAATGATTACAAGGGTCGATGTACATGGATGACGGCCTCATTGGTTTTTTTGTGAACTGTTGTTTCGGTCATACAGTGTTTTTAACCTTATTTTGGGAACCATGTATTGTATATATGACTTGTGTAATTGTATGATAAATATTTTTGTAACCTTTATTTAAATATGTCTGGACATGGTGTAGTCTCGATATATTATGGGAACAATACATATGATTATTTGTATATATAAGGCCTTTGTTGTGAAAATATTGATTCCATTTTATTATTTTTTTCAAATTATATAAAAAAATAAATAATAATAATAATGCACACTCACAGAAGTAGGTCAAGTTGTCTATACAAAGGGATATGTTTGGACATGGTGCAGTCTCGATTATAGGAACAATACATATGATTAATTGTATATATAAGGCCTTTGTTGTGAAAATATTGATTCCATTTTATTATTGTTTTCAAATTATATAAACAAAAAAATAATAATAATAATGCACACTCATAGGAGTAGGTCAAGTTGTCTATACAAAGGGCAATTTGCATGTTAATATTTATATCACATTATAAAATCTACACCACTAATTTCAAAAAAAAATCCCTCCATCTAGTCCAAAAATATATTTATACTTGTTGCATTTTAATAAAAGTAAGTGTACGATATCGAGCAAGTAATATAATGGACATTTGAATCCAAATAATCGTTCCCACATAGACTATTATTTATTCTTAGTTTACTATTTCTACTTCCTTTTGACAGAAACAATTTATGACTTGTGATTGTTGATCTAAACTATACTAATTATTTGAATGTTATCAGATACACACAAAATCGAATTAGGTTTTCAAATATGAAGGAGATATTGGGGCACTCAATTTCATTTATCGACCAAATTTAATTCCGTAATCAAGATTCATAACGTAATGTAGTATTCAGTTGAATTCTTCTAACGAAATCGATTTACCTCTCGAGTTAAAATTGATTCTATTTAACTAAGTCAATTTCGTATCTCTATGTAAATTTGGATACACCTTAATTAAATGTCTTAAATCTTTAAGAATCCATGTAACGACAACATTAACTAGAAAATGAGTCTCTACGCTTTTATAATAGTTCCCAAGTTTTATTGTGTGGTCTGAACCTAAAATTCACATCTCAACTCGTAATTGATTCATAAAATCAATGAATTATTAGCCAAGTAATTCAAGCATTAAATATTATAAATAAAATCAATAGATATGAAATTGATAACTAGAATCTTGAAAATTGAATTAAAGTGTCTCAATAAATTATATTGTTTGCCGTAACAAAAGTTTAACTACACATAATGAATGAAGAAAAATAAAGAATAACAATTAAGTACATCACCAGGTTTTGAATTAAGATGTAGAGAAGTTGACGAATCTTGCACCGAGATAGTTTTCTTGCCACAAATCAATGTTTCAAACTCTTGATTTCTTACTTTTCTTCGATCTTTTTCCCATCCCCTTTCGATCTTTATATAGTATTATACTTTTTAGAAGGATTTCCATCCAAAACAAACTCAAAAAGACAAAAAGAAAATTTAGAAAAAAAAAAAGTGCAAAATCACCCAACTGGACCGGAGCAGGGGTACCCACGGTCCCTTTTTCTTTTATTTCAAATTAGTCCCATGACTTTCCAAAACTTCCATTTTGGTCCCCAAACTTTTCACTTATCAAATTTTCGTCCTTAGTCTCATGAATTCATCCAATTGCACCCAAAACTCCTCCTAATTGCTTAATTACAATCCTGGATGATCTTCAAGTGCCCCGAATTAATCTCCAATTAAGCTCAAAATCACTATTTGCATACATTGCGCTCAACCTTGATCTTTTCTTAGAAATCACATAAGTTCACATAATTAGGTAGCAACCCGTTCAAACTAACCCTAATTTATCAAAACTAAAAGTATAAATAAACGCATAAAATATACTTATTATTTGTTACATTGGTGGGACCTCTAGGCATTGTAAATAAAATTCCATGAGTTCTTCTCATAGTCTCATAATGAACATAAATTAAAACGAATACAAAAATAGTTGGCATGGCACCCAACCGTTTAGAGCGACATCATCGTTTTGGATCAGAGGTCTCAATTTCACTCCAAACCTAGTTGAGTATATCTTGAAACATCTTAGAAGACTTAAACAAGTTAACGATCTAATGTTTACTCATGGAACAATGGTGTTGGTCATTATGAGTGAACTTTGTATCGACAGTGGTGTTCAAATGGAATGAAAACTTGCAATCGTTCATTTTCATGTAGATACGCGTGAAAATAAAGTGAAACAAACACGAAATTAGTTAAAATGACATCATGCCCTTTTAGGTCATGGGGTGTTGATTTCACTCCAAAACTAGTCGATCATAGTTTGAAACATCTTAAAGCCTTGTACATGTTGAGTAAGCTATTTTTTAAGTATCTTATATCATAATTGGAATATAGCGAAATTTGTGTTTCTTACCTTCATTTGTAGTAAAGTCTAGTGTAATTTAGGTACGGAATAATAGTGTTAATCACTATTGGATGAACCTTTTTATTGAATTTGGCATGTAAAAAATTGAATTCATTCATTTTTATATAGATATGAGAACATAATGTAAAATGAAAATAAAACTAGTTTAAATCGAACGTTTGCATGTCGATTTGGATCACGTGGTCTTGATTTCACTTTAAAAATAATCTATAATATTTTTGAACATCTTAGAAGACTTATACGAGTTAAACGAGCGAATTTTTTGAGTATCTTACTTATAATTGAAATATAATAGAATTAGGTTACTTACCTTCATTCGTAGTGAAATCTAGTGTAATTTACTTATAGAACAATGTTTTTGATCACTATAAGGTGAATTTTTTTTTAATCGATCTTGCTATCCAAGTGCAATGAAACGTTGTATTTTTTTTCATTTTTAAATTGACAAGAGTACACATAAAGTGAAACGAACACAAAAATATTTGAAATGGTAACCAGCTATTTAAAATGAGGGCATGTCATTTTGGATTATGGAGTCTTCCAAAATTATTCGATCATATCTTGAAACATTTTAGAAGACTTATATAAGTTAAATGAATTAATTTGTTGAGTATCTTACCTTTTAATTGAAATATAATAGAATTTAGATTATTGACTTTCATTCGTAGTGAAGTCTAGTGTAGTTTACTCACTAAAAAATGTTATTGAATACTATTGGTTGAACTTTTAAATCAACCTTAATATTCAAATGTAGTGAAAACTTGCATTTGGTCATTTTCATATCGATACGAGTGAACATAAAGTGAAACAAACCCAAAGATAGTTGAATTGACATCCAACCGTTTAAAATGACAGCGTGCCATTTTGGCTTATGGAGTCTCGATTTCATTCCAAAATTAGTTGATCATATCTTGAAACAACTTAGAAGACTTATAAAGTTAAATGAGCTATTTTGTTCAATATCTTATCTCATAATTAAAATATAATTGAATTTGAGTTACTTACCTTCGTCCGTAGTTAAGCCTAGTGTAGTTTACTCACAAAACAATAGTGTTGGTCATTATCGCGTGAACTTTGTATCCATACTGTGTTTAAATGTAATGAAAATTGGCATTCATTGATTTTCATGTAGATACAAGTGAATAATGGGAAACGGATACGGAATTAGTTTAAACAACACCAAATCATTTAAAATGATAGCTTGCCATTTAAGGTTAACGGGCCATGATTTCACTCTAAATATAGTAAAGACTTATGTACATTCATTTTTATGTGGGCATGAAAGAATGTGAATTGAAATGGACACAAAATTATTTGAAGTGTCATTAAATCGTTTATAATGACAGCATGCCTTTTTTGGGTATCTGACTCTCTATTTCATTCCAAATATAGTTAAAACGTGTTTTATCATTAGTTCTCATGTGTGTGGGAGGGAACATATAGTGAAATGAACACAAAATTATTTAAAACGACACTCCGTTGTTTAAAGAAATAAGAATGCCATTTTGCCGTTAGTTTTAAATCGGTATGAAAAGTGAAAATGAAATTGGGAGTTCATGTAAGGGAATTTGGTAAATTTTGGTTTGGAATTGTACATTTTAGACATTACAAATAAAGGGTATTTAAGACATGATAAAATATACTAAAGGTTATTTTACCAAATATTATAGATTGTAGGCTATTTTACCTAACATTATTGTTGACTAGGCTTTTTGAAGAAAATTCCCCAATCCCAAATCTACAATTGAATAAAGCCCTTAACCAAAGTCCAATAGTCTTAAACTCAGAATAAAAGGATACGAAACGAAACATGAGTGTTAAGGTGGTTCAGTCCGAGGTGACCTGCATTTTTGTTAATGTGGTTCAGTCCAAGTTAACCTACTGTTGAACAAACTTAATGAAGAACGAAAATAAAACAAGCAGGATGAAATAGCCAAAATAGAAGGTTTGGCTACAATTACGAATCACCGTCCTCAAAGATATTTGCCGCCACTAGGGCAAATGTTTGGAGGCTTTTATGGCAAATGTTTTGTATGAGTAAACAAACATAAATCCAATTTTGAATCAAGCAAACAAATTTGAAAAATGAACTAAAATCCAATTTTGAATCAAGCAAACAAATTTGAAAAATGAACTAAAGAACAAAATTATAAAAACTTTGTTTGATCTTAGATTTTGGACGTAATGGAATCAATTTTGAATTTTGAATGTATTCTGTGATCAAAGGAATGGGTAAAATTGTTTTGTTTTTACCCTTCTTTTTTGAGGAAACTGAAGCACCAGATGAGGATGCCATATCCTCAAGAACTTTGTTGTACCAATCTATGTTGGCACTCTTTTTGATTCTCTCTTTTTTGGGGTGTCCTCGTTTTCACTCGAAATTTCTCTCCTTGTAAGAAACTCTCTTGTGAGGAAGTCTGCAAGAACATTATTTTTTCCTGGTATATTTAGAATTTTGAAATTAAAACAAGACAAAATAACTTGCCACCTAGTAAAGATATGCTTTCAGACAAGATTTTTCACGTCTTTTTTAAGAACATCTTTTGCAGCTTTGCAATCAGTTTTCAGAATAA
>CAIGRL010002935.1:7091-24501 GCA_903798325.1 Fraxinus xanthoxyloides | reverse complement strand
AATATTTTTTTTAATTTGAAGTTAATTATTTTTTTTACTCTTCACGGGGTGAGGCACCCCCTTCCACCCCGCCTCGTGACCCGAGACAGGGCAGGGATCACCGCCTCACCAACCCGTTGAGGCGGGGTAGGTTTTTTTTCCATCACTACTAAAACCCTAAATCCTCAAATCACAATTTACAATTCAAAATTATAAGTCATAGTTTTAGACAATAATATAACATAAATTCTCATTGCTCATAATTCATAAATTACAAATTCACAAAACCTTAAAAAAGAAAGAAAGAAAGAAAGAAGAATAAAAACAGAGTCGGCATGGAGTTATCGAGTCAGTCCAGAAATCTAGAATCATAACAAAATCCATAAAGATTCATGGGTGGCACAAGCACTATCAAATATCAATATTGATTTCAAATTTTCAAGGGGCAATTTTTGAGCTAATATGCAGGCAGATAAACCGCAGATGAAACTCCAGGCTCCAGCTATTGCACCACCGTCCACCGACCATCGTCCTCCATCCACTTGTCTCGGCGGAGTCATAGTCTCACAGCCACCTGATGCACTCGTGACTCCGTCTGCAATGGAATTTCGCCCTCGTCTCCCTCCTCTGCTGGACCAAAATATTGGAATTGGAATGGATTTGGTTTTATTGTGGCTAATGGACTTTCAATTGCAAGCTAATACCATGGATTGGGCTCATTAATTGGGCCTTATTTTTTATTTTTTTTTAAATAAGGCCCAAACGGGGAATTAACACATTGCCTTCTTCAATTCTTTCTTCCCGGCTTTGCGCGGACGGCAGCGACTTACCTAAAGCTTCCGGAGGGCCGCTAAGGCTGGCCAGGTGCTGGGTCCACCCCTGACCATGGGGTCGCAATAAGGTTGCAACAGTTGAGAAGTTACAATTTACAAACCCCATTACATGTCCAGCCAAGCTACACTTGTGATGACCCTTATTTTCTACCAAGCCAAATAGTTACATTTCAATAATCGAAAGGCCCACGACCATTGGTTTTAGGTTCGGAAAGTTACGGTTTTTCGATGAACATCATATTGTTTATCGTTGTTAGAAACTATTTTGCTTGATTTACTTCTTATGACCCTTATTCTTTGCCAGACCAGATGGTTACATTTTAATAATCAAAAGGCCTTCGACCATCGATTGGGTAGGGAAGTTAGGTTTTCCAGTGAATATCTTCTTGTTTATCGTTGTTAAAAACTCTTTATCTTGATGTACATCAATTTTGACTCTATCTTTTGACGGTATCCATGTAAAACTATAACTTAATTTATATTAATTTCAACTTTCGAGCTCTAGATTACAGAGATTTTCTAAGATTAGGAGAAAATAGGAGTATAGAAAAATATACTTTATAATTAGTAAATTGTTGATATTCTAATATATTAGAATACAGTTCCAACAAAACTTGATTGAAAATAATATTCAATCACTTTATAAAGTAAAATATCGTGTCATCAGTCATTTGATTATTTGATACGCTATACTTACAACCATTTTGAAAACCTAAAAGTACATTTCTCCCAAACTTTGGTGCGTGTTTGCCAAAGCTTAACCATTTTTTTAACTTGTTAAAAATACTTCTTATTCACAGATTTTGTAGTACCAACAACTTACTATCATGTAATGCCTATTTGACATGACTTTTTAAAACCCAAAGGCTGCTTGTGAAATCTGTATAATTTTTTTGAAAATTCTCTATTTGATTAGAAAAGCTTCTAAATGAAACCGGCTTAAAGTAGCTTCCACAGGAAGCTCCTGAAGCAAAAGCATAAACCCAACCAAACGAACCTTTATTATCCGCACATTCCACAAGTCCCACAACTTATAAGCACTTAAAAAGTATTACCAAACATAGTAATACAATGTTCTAAAACGAATTGAAAGGGAAACAGTAGCTTTT
Organism: Fraxinus xanthoxyloides; assembly: GCA_903798325.1. Classification (NCBI taxonomy): domain Eukaryota; kingdom Viridiplantae; phylum Streptophyta; class Magnoliopsida; order Lamiales; family Oleaceae; genus Fraxinus; species Fraxinus xanthoxyloides. The sequence goes on along the minus strand of CAIGRL010002935.1, from coordinate 22,580 downwards.
TATTCACGAGATAGTATTAACCAAAAAATAAAAAATAAATTTATACAATGAAGTCCAATACTCCGTACTACAGAAACTTCCACAACCAGATTCCAGTTCAAGTGAAATCTCTTCATGATATTACAAGTCATCAACTAGCAAATTAAATTTCTCATTTGAGATTCATCTAGGTTTATTCTTTCATTCATATTTCAGATGTAGATTATAGTTGCTGAGAACCCAAAATTTGATGTGGATCCAATTCCCGTTACAGATTATCATTACACCTTCAGCAAAGCGGCTTTTTCAGACTGCGAATGCTATCAATGAACATCCATACAGCTGCCAATTCAAATTTCGCGTCTTCTACTTTTTGAAATTTCAACTTCGACGCGCTGAATTTCATCATTTAGTTCTTCCAGTGAATTTTTGTTTGTTTTCATGTGACTGATCATCAAATTAGATAGATGCCTTAAACATGAGAGATACTCAGCTTTTACTTCGGGATGATCAGTTAAATGCTTCGCAGATCCAAACTGCAGAAATGGAAGTAGTCAGCTTAACTGACAAATCATGAAAATTTGAAATATTGAAAACACGGTCCTATGCGAACGCGAACAAAATAAACAAGCAAAACAGCCTAGTTCTAGTTTTATGATGACATAATAACATGTTAAGCACACAAACCGTCCAAAGAAACGGAGGCAACTAGCAATTTTGCATAATTCAAACTCCATGTACCTCCTTAAAAACAGAAATGCACTGTCGAAGTGCAGCATCGGCCTCGACTTGATGTTCCTCCTGAATTAATAAAGAAACATGAAAACTTGTCTTCTTGTATTCATAGTTGAAATCATGACATAAATGTGAAGAACACAAACCAACATCAATTACTAGAATGGAAAAACAATCTATGCTCTTATCATGAAGATCATTCCTTTCTCCTCTTTCAATCAATCAATCGAAGTCTTATAATCTTCCCATTATTAGGAAGCAATCACCATTATGCACTGCAGGGAAATACAAGACAATTTCGGAACAAATGATATTTAGTACTTTTGGCAACACACGCGCACATAAAAAAGCTCCATATGACCAATAATAGAAATTAAAGGCCATAATAGCTTGTAAGTTTCAGCCACCTATTTGGCTTTAGCACCTCGAAAAAAGTATACATGGCTTAAGAACATTGAACAGATTCTGGGAAAAGAAGAGGAGAAAAAATGTCCTCCCAACACTGTTTACAAGTGATATCAGACTGATGATCACTGAAAAAATATAAACTCTATATAGTTGTTTTTCTATGGATGAGCACAGTTATATAAATAGTGAAAATAGTAAATACTGACCCTGGACAGTTGTTTTTCTATGGATGAGCACAGTTATATAAATAGTGAAAATAGTAAATACTGACCCTGGACTCCAGTATTTCCAACTTCGTCATCTCCAACATCCCAAGAGCATTAAGTGATTGCAGCTACAACAACATTTAGATACAATTAAAATCAAATTAGGACATCTTTTACTATATCTCGGTTTAAAAATACTGACTAACCAAATATTGATCATGAGCATTATGTCTCAGTCAATTTACAGACATGTATATCACATCAGTGTTGAACCAATTAAGCATTGTTGAATCCATGTTTATAAACAAATTGCATGGTCTCAACTAGGGAGTCAAGTGATCACTGGAATCTGAATGTTAAATATTTTGTAAGCTTTATTTATGCATCAACTATCTCTTTCAACCAGTTCAAGCATTCACTTTCATTGCCATTTACAGCGGAAATCGACGTCTGCAATTTTCAGTGCTTGTAGAAGATCGAGCAAAAGGTGAAAGATCTCTTATTTTATATTTTCATTTTTAGGTTTATGCCTTTCTCCATTCCAGAAAGATTGAGCAGCTACCACAAATTTTTTTTCTTACAATTCTTTGAGACATCTTGTTTCCTCTTTTAAATTTCTTATTAGCATCCTTGGGAGGTAAAAGAAACTCTTATCTTCATTGACTGGATTGGACGATAGTTACAAATGTTTTAATTCAAACAAAATGTCACTATTATGGAACTATATAAGAAACCAATAATGATATGATGTTTTTATTAAGACACAAACTTAAGAGGAGACAGAAGCAAAAAGAATTGAAAAACTGAGTCAAATAAATTGGACTTCTTTCACGAAAAAAGAACACTTCAGTTATTTCATCCTGACACCAAATAATGAGTGGAAACTGGGATTCTCTAGTCTTTTTACTGCCAGATAAACAACCACCCAAATTGACAATACAAGAGCATTCATGTCATAAATGAAAATTGTCTCAGCCATAAATTTCATTCTAGTCTTGAGGCAAGACTCTTAAGAAAAACATAAAAACAGTCAAACATTGATATATTTTTTAATATGGTTCTATACTCCAAAAAAATACTAAAAAAATTTGACCCTGCACAACTAGCTCATGGAACTTTATTAATACTAAAAGTAAATAAGGTGATGTATTGCAGATTGATTCATCAAGTATATCAAATGGCAAAACTGACCAGTATCATCATTGCTACATGCCCATCTTTCCCAGCCTTTCTGGATACTACGGTGAATTCTTCATTTTCTTTCGGTTTCACATGTCGAATGAGTATTTTCTGAGCAATCCTATTAGTAAAATAGTAATTATGTGAACACAAAAAGTCATATTGACATATAATTACTAGAAATCATAAATAAGCACGTCCTAGTTTATAAATTTGAAGTAGCAGAAACAAGCTAATAACGTTTTCAATTAGCTCAGCGGATTTCTAATATTCATTTAGAATCAGTGGCACCACAACTCCAACTTGCTAAACTCCAGAAGCTGAAGTATTCATATGCAAAATTGAAAGAGACATGCATAATTAGGGGTGGATATGGTTACATTTGGTTCTGATTCCAAGAGGACCGAATCGAACCATGAACCAATGGTTGTTTTGATAATAGAACCAAATGATTTTTTTTAAGATAACGAACCAAATTGGAACTGAACCATTAGGTTCGGGTTTGGTTTGGTTCTAGTTTTATTTTTAAAATTTCCAGACTTGCGCCATATCCAAAAGTTAGTAATATATACCTAAATTTGAAAATAAATATTAAATATTCAGCAAGTTCAAATTATCAATCATCAAAATCACCCAAACTAACAAACAAAATATGGCAAATAAATTTTCATTCCCATACAAAAGATTGCCTAATAAATAATAACAGTGATTTACTAAATTAATTGCAGTAGTTTTGACGTCACATCCCCCACAATAAATGATGAATTATGCAAAACTTTTATGGTCCACTTTTACATGCAACCATTAACCATTTAATACTCTGTAAATGTTTTATTGAATTTTTCTCTATTTGTGAAGTCAAACAATCAAAGTGAAAAAATAGTTTAAAGGTTTTTTAAGTGACCAGAAAATTCCATTTTTCGATCTTGAAAGAGTTTCCTCCACCAACGTGATGGAATACAGTGTAGGCATGTCACGTTTTTGTGTAAATTAAAAAGGAGTTAAAAGAGAAATTATTCAAATGAATACCAAAATTTGGGTGTACATAATGAGCTGTATCCAATGACCCAGAATTGATCAATAAGTTGTTTCCAATTAACGGACTGTCTCCAATGAATACAAAATTAGGGTTTCCACTAATTAATATATGTAGAAAAATAAAATTAAAAATCAAGTTTGGTTCTAGTTCTGGAACTCTGTTCTAGAACTAGAATTAAAGCAGAACCAAATGGTTCTTGGTTCGAAGAACCAAAACCATTGACCTTTTTTTTTTGTAGAACAAAACTGCTAGGCTGGGTTCGGTTCTGGTTCGGTTTGGTGTAGACATTTTGTCTACCCCTACGCATATTCTATAGTTCAATCCAAGAATACAAGAATACCACTCGACATGCTTTCAACTTTCCTAATTACATAAATTTCAACAAGCGGCTAGTATATTTCTTACATTCACAAAATACTTTTAAGGTAAAACTAACGTATACATGAGCATTAGAATATGGCATTGCAGATTGCTTCGCTGAAACAAAGTTCTCTAGCATACCTCAGGACAGAAATACGATGAAATGTTTGCATCAGAGATCACAAATTGCCAATTGGTTATAAATCAGTGAACAATAATGTCATGTTAACATCTTGTTATGTTTGATTGTAACATCCCTATCATGAAAACATGAGATTTCTAGAACTAATTATATTGTTGGGGTGCTTCCGCTTTGCAAAAGAAAGCTTCTTATCATTTACCACATCAACACCAACTAATAAGTACGTGATATCTGTCGTTACATTGTGTCAATTTGAATCCACAAGAAGAAGATACTTTTGGTCCATATTGTCAGAATGTTATAAACAAAGAGATAACGTGACGAACAAGAGAAATTAAGTCATAAAATCATGCGTGTTGACAAAGAGTCAAATGGAAAAGTATTCTTCTCGTACGGGGGTTATGTAGATGCCTCTATATATAAGTCCATATAGCTAACAAATAGACATGTCTAATTAGAAAATGACAACATTTTGTGTATTTGCCAATTCCAAGTGCAACGTGACTGAATCAAGGTGTGTCAGGTACCAAGATCCAAAGCCAGAAATGGAATATGTTGACTTTTATTATTGAAACCCAATAGAACTCCTAGTTAAGTCAGCACAAGTTAACTTTTTTGAATGTCCTTCGGTCAAAACTTTTTTTTTAAAGCAGTGTATGCATGTGGGTGTTTCAAGGATAGAACTAAAAGACAGAAATAAGTCATTGAAAATGAATGTAAAGTTCTTTTGCTTTAGCATTTAATGACCTGTTCACCATATTTAAAATTGAAAAAGCATTAAAAAATATATATTAAGTTAGATCTTCTGCAGAAAAGATGCTGCTGCATTTATTAACGCATAACAGAAAAAAAATAATAGTAATAACAATAGAGGCATGTATAATGGTTACCAGACATACAGAAATCTTTAGGAAAATGAAAAATGTATGCATGCATTATAAGATACAGAAATAAAGCATATAACACAATCAACCTTATGGAATTGCCCAAAAGATCTTTCGCCAGATCAAGCTCATCCATTGCTTGAGAACTATTCGTCTTCCTTAGCTCGCTTGAGTTGAGCATTTTTAGTCTAGCAATATGAAGCACGTTCGCAGCATTCTGTTAATCAAGAAATACAGAATCTCTTCTCAGAAACGCAAGGAATCCCTAAACAAAATGGAAAAAAAGGAAAAAATAAAAAACGACAAACAAAGAGTCAAATGCTCTCTTCTTCTTAACTACCCAAGATATTTACACCTGCATAGCTGGTTATGGCAGGTTCAAATATGTAGGATTATGGACTCCTAAAAGATTTAGTACCGAGCAGGATGTCACATTCTATTTAAGGGTTGAAAAAAGCAGCTGTGGCTACATGTTAACACAGCTACAGCAGGAGAATATTTCGAAAGAAAGAGAGACATAAGATGAAACACATATTCAAATCCTGAGACAAGGTCACGAACCTGAATATGCTCTTCCGGAAGCAAAACGTTTCGGGCATCAAGACATCTGGCAAAAGCAGCACCATCTTATCGTTCAGCAGGAAGCATACAATTTTCGACCTCCTAAAGTTATTAACTAATAATGCACCTCTGTAACAGAACTGCTGCTTCCGTCAACTGTCCTACTGATTGGAGGGTCAGTGCAAGGCGTTCGGCTGCAACAACAGTGTCTAAAGATTTCCATCCCTGTTACATAAAATCGTTATTGAACTTTTATAACAAAAAGTAACCATAGAAAAATAAGGAATACCAGAATAAAAACTAATCATAATACTAACAACACAATATAAGAATGTTGCAAACTCCAGATAAAACGTATCATGAAAATTAAATATTTCAATAAATGGATAAAGGTTAAATGTAAAAGAAATTGACCGTTGTTGCTTTTACACAACATCACTGAAGAGAAAATATTTTGGTGATATCAGAAACCTTATGCATAGAATTTTGCAATTTGTTTGCACCATGCATTACGAAACAGAGCTAACCTCAATCAATAGAATCTTGTTGAAGTAAAGATTTAAATGATATATACGTGGCCATCTCTAACACCTTAAGCCTTAAGCTTTTAGATCAAGTGGTTCAATATGGTATAGCAGAAGGCCAAGGTCCTGGGTCAATTCTCAACGCTCCCCTAATTTTCATTTGTAAACTCTAAGGAAAAAAGGGAATCCCTCTTGCACATGAGGGGGCGTGACCATATCATAAATTAGATTAACATTCATAAACAGAAGAACAAGGAAACTTAAATGCAGCGATGAAAAGTTTTCCAGTAGCTCCAGTAAGCAATAAGACAAGATCACCATGTTTTACATAATTTGTGCTGTGGACGGCAGAAAAGAAGTTAATAAGAAGATAGATGGAAAAGGACATTATAGAAGAAACTAAAAACATATACAAGGGTGCCACATAAGAGGTCCAGCAAACCACAGTGTGACTTTGTTTGTAATGCAATTTATAAAAAGCTATAAAATGTATTGCAGTTAACTTCCTTCATTGAAAAGTGAAGGGAAGGGGGGACAATGGCCGAAGACAAGATTTAAATGATATATTATATATACGTGTGGTCCTTTCTAACAGTTTAAACTTTTAGATCAAATGGTTCAGCATGGTATCACAACAACAAAATATCATGACTTAAAGTCTCATCGCCACCCATTTAATAAAATTGTGCATGTGTCAAGCTTTAATGAAGAAATATAAAACCTTACATACATTTTAGGAATTTCTAGAGAGCCATTCTAGAGGAATAACTCGAAATTGATAATTTATTAATACTAAAAAAATTGAAAGCTGATATAATTGTAATAGAGATGGTAAACCTTTGATAGTTCCACTATATGCAGGATCTTTCTCAGCAAAATCTCGGCATCAGTAAATCGATTGGACTTGGTGTATATCTATAATCAATAGCAACATGAACATGATATAAATTGAGAATCTAAGAGAAACCTAAATAGAAAACAAGAATATAAGAGAAAATTCGAGTAAAGATAAACATAACCATGATTACCGCAAGAAAATTAGAAAATGATGGCCGAAGAGAATTTTAGAACTTAAATATAAGCCCAAAAAGTTTTTCCATGTCTCTCATCAACAAACAAAGAACAGGAGCCTTTCCAACTCTAATGTTTTCCAGTGGATCTTTTCAACAAAAAATCAGTATGACATGCCATAACATGGATTCTTGCTCTGATGGAAACCTTTGTCACAAAGTAGATCAGATAGCCCGTTTCTATTACTTTTTTCAAGAGCATATTCCTTCTAAACTTATGCATTACCATAAGAGCAAAGAAAGAAGATGCCTAAGGATGTATTTTAACTTCAAACATAAGCTCAAAAATTTTATTGGCCATGCTGTCTCAGATTCTCAAAAAGCTAAAGGTACGAGCTTTCTTGACTCCTATAATGTTCACAGTTGAAAATTTTTCCATCGAAAATTCCACCTATCAAGTAAATTTTAATTGTCATAATGAGTATTGTGCGACGGATGCAAATGCAGATACTTCAATTCTATACCTTGTATTATTATTATTTTTCCCCCTTTTTTGGTTATTTACCAAATCTGCTTCAGCCCTAACGATCAGGAAAGAAAGAATCGTACAATAATTGAACTATGTGCATATAAGAAAGGAAATGCAGATCAATTAAATTGCCTTACACATATAACAACTTCAATATGGCTAAAGATGTGAACCACAAACCTGAGCAAGATATTGCAATCTCCTGATACATAAGATGGATTCCCCTTGCCCACCATCCTACACGATCAATGCCAAGAAGTAAGATATCTAGAGTAAATATGACAAATCAATCAGCATTCTTCTTGGAATCATACTGATGTACCTCCAAAATTCGAATAGAATCCAAAATTAGGTCCTCAGAGTCCTCTTTCCCTTGAAGATACAAAACCTGTAAGTTGGCATCTTTTATGTCATTAAGATAAATTTTAGTGAACAACCAACAACAATAAATCACCCACACTGAAAGAAGATACAAGCATGAGGATAAAACTGAGGAACCTCAATTTGTTATTCATGATAAATTCATGTCACCATGTTCTTGTAAGTAAACTTCCACGCAAACATATGTATGAACAACATGATCCTAATGTTATATAAGCAAGAAAGGACGAGAGAATTCAATATAAAATTGAGAAACAAATTTTTTAATCTTATTGCAAAAGAATGGGCAGGAAAAAACTATTATAATTTTTTAAATCCACATGTTCACCGACCAATCCAAAGAACGAGAAGATAGAAATAAGACTTGGAGGAATACAGAAAATCGTTAAATAAATTAATCAGAGATTTAGCATGTGATTGAATAGATTAATCAAGGATATGGTACCCTAAGAATGATAGTTACAGAAGATTGCAGGATCTAGTACAAAGATATCTTTAAGGGAAATAAAAGAAGACTTCTCATGGATGTTGATTTCAGGCTAAGTTTTCTAACTTCTTGGTACAGCTTAATAGTTCATTGCAAAAGGAGAAATTTCATAAGTACTAAAACACCTAGAAATACCATCATTTTCACCATGACAAATAAATTCATACTAATTCTTGGGACTAGATCCATGAACATTACAGTTGAAGGACTCATATCTCACGGTACAACACTGAAAGAGTAAATTGCACATGAATAGTACTGACATGAAGAGAAAAAAAGTGATTCACAATTTCACATACATGGATCAGTCATGGCTTGATTTAATAGAATTAGAGCAAACGTCATAAATGAGAAGCTATAAGTGATTTTGTTCTCTTATACAATGCAACCAAGTTGTGTGGGTAAAAGACTGTAATTACAGGAGATTTCAAGGTTATTCAACAAGGTTATCAGTCAAAATCAGGTTGAAGGAGGAAAAGTTGAAGTTCCTAGCAAATCTGAAGTAGCTAAACAACTATGAAAAGAAGTGATTGGAAGTTTTATCATCTATATCAGTTTGATCCGGAATTTTCATCTATGTCATCTACGTCAACATTTTGTTTTTCTCAGGTATGGACGCAATGTAGAGTTTACATAAAATATACAAATGGTTCTTGTTTTGCTAAGTGAACCGTAGCAACTATAATAGTAGCACTTTGTGCCTAATCTTCATTAATCAATTGGAATTGCTAAATTAGCTGCTTTCCTGTGTTCTCTGAATCTGTTAATTGAAAGGAGACTGAGTTGGAAAAACTTAAGGAATGCCAGGCCCCTTTTCTTGTTCCGACAAATTATACCCCTTTAATAGTTAAAAATGTATTCTGGAACCAAATTGTGCAAAGGCTGCTAATTTCTGCAACAATATGTAATACAGACAATTGCCTATAACATAATATTATACCAAAACCTGAACCACAACCAATCAGATAAATCAACAATTTTATTGTACATGAGGATGTCCAGAATTTGTTGCCAAGTGCTAAATTAGAATGTTGTAAATGTTACCAGAAATGGTAAAAGAAAAAAACACAACATATTTATGGCAGTTTATAAAATTAAAAGTTCACATTTCGTTCGTACCTGTTTAGCATCATAAACATTTTCCAGACCAATTAGTCATTTTAAACCGAAGTGTTCATTGCATGTCAGAACAGAAAAACAGAAGAAGATCATGTCAAGTACCAAAAATGAAGGGAAAATGTTTAAAATTCCAAAAAAATAGGAATTTCAGAAACATTGAGAAAATTTCCAGCCTTACAGTTCCAAGATGATAGATTGTATCAGCATAGTCTGGGTGGGCCTCGCCTAAAACACGTCGCTTTATCTAACAGTCAGAAATGATAGTAAGACTAAAAGTTAAATGTTTGATAACCATTCACTGAAGATAGAAGTAAGATGTCATGGTTAACACATACCTTTAGAGAACGCTGCCAGAAATTGGAGAAAGAGAAAACTCATTGTAGTATCAGGTGGACAAATTGCGACGATTTGCATAAGAAAAATGGGAGTGAGTATTGCATGCACTGGCAGTGTATACAAAAACAGCTTAAATATTGCAATTTAATTAGCAGTCATTACTTTGTGGCAAGTGGTAACTAATAGAGGGATGGATAGGATTCTCAAACATGACCCAAATCCCGTGACTCAGACATATGTTTGGCTATTAAAACAAGTTTAAACTTGAAAAAAAAACTACTGTTAAAAGAATGCTTCGTGTCTACCATAATCACCTTCACTGGAATATAGAGTAACAGCTGAAATTTATTTAACCAAGACAAGTTATCAACGCTGTCATTTATTAAAGTTGAAATACATTCTTCAAATATTTATATACATTAAAAAATAGTTTTACAGACTCTAATAGACTCCTTTCATGCAAATCTTTTACAACTTATAAATCAAATAGTCAAGACTCAAGTTCCTTACAAATCAAGTTGGAACCCCAGTATGCCTTTCAAGTTCAGATATCCAAGGACCTTTTTAACTTGGAAGTCATCAATTTTCCTAGTTGTGATACATTTACAAACCAAGATTCGCAATAACTCTTAATTATTCTATGATTTTCCATCTACCATAATTAATAGACCTTTGGTAACTTATATTTACAAATGTCCATGAATAAAGACATAAAGCAGACTACTGATCCAGCAACATGCAAACGCATCTAAAAGACTCATCCCAAGATGCCTCCAATTCTCCAGTCTCCAAGTTTCTACTCCAATTACATACTGCACAAAAGCATTAAATGCACTTTTACATTGATCTCCACTCTGTCCCTTACATTGATCTCAACCCTGACCCTGTTGTAATTACTTCAATTCTAATGACAAAGCTGATCCACCCCTAAAAACTGTCATGCTCTTCTTTTAATCACCTATTTGCTTGAAGCGGAGTTGTAGATGGAAACATATTAGGATATCAGCATAGAGTCTTAGCAGTCTACAGAAACAGAACTTCATGCGCTGAATGGAGTCACAACTGGCCACAATAAGCTCACGAAAAACAACGTTTCCAAAAGTTAAGGTAAGCTTTTCCTTTATCAACACCACTAAAATCAATGCGGAAGGCCGAGAGAGAGAGAGAGAGAGAGAGAGAGGCTACAATTTGAAATTGCAACTGAAGTATACAAAGAATAAATCCTAGTCCTACAGCAGGATAATGATGTGTGACTTAACTACCTGCAAAAGGAAAATCAAACTTGATCTGCCAGAGTATGAGATTCCCAACTAAAGGAGAACTGAGGCCTCATCTGACCCTTAACTTTGATAATATATTTTTCATTTTTCGGTCAATTTCTCATATTTATATTTTTTGTCTAAACTCTAGATGAAATTAATTCTATCCTTTATGTCTATGGTCCAATTGTATCAAAAAGATTGAAACAGAGAGAAATAGAAGTTACAATAAAAATCCAAACCCTAACAGTTTTGTTACTTCAAGTAATAGCATTAAATATATGATGTTCTCAGTTTTCAGTTCACAATGTGATAAAAAAAAACACTTCATAGATCAAGTTGAACAAGATATATTTATTGAACAGAGAAGTCCAAATGATTAGATTATGTTTTTAAAAAAAGAAAAAATAATTTTTCTATTCTTTAGCTTTAGGAAACTAAAATCAATCAGCATGATAGAAGGGGTTTGCATAACCAGTAGATTGACAGTTTGATTAGTATCTGGTCACATAAACAAATGTTAATCTACGGCATTTAAGCAGAGCAGCAGAGATCAAGTATAGAAAGGTTGGTCTGGCAAAAGTTTGTTATGTAATCTTTTGCCCAATGTTGCATATGAATCTTTCTATGGGATACAATTTTCAAAATTCCAATTATTATGAAGAAAAATCTAATGGTTCTATATTTTTTGACCCACTAGGATTCTAAGAGCAACTAATAAAAAAGATCTAAGCAGAAACTCCTTCATTTTACTCTATATCTATATTTATGTGGTGAAACCCAAAAAAAGAAAGAAAAAAAAAAAGTCCACATTATATAGTAGACAACCTCCCAAGGCTCTTACAATCTATAATATGGTGGAAACAGAAATGCATATACATTCTAATGTGAGTTTTACCTCATAGCAGGCGCGAGCTTTTTCCAATTTTCGCTGTACAAGGTAGAATTGACCAAGATTGTGAAGGGCAGCCCCAACTCTTCAACAAAACATAAACAAAGACGTCAAAAGTCAGATTTAAGAGATGTCCACGCTTCATAAGAGATGCCAGATAAGAAACAACAAAACCAAGTGAGAAAAATATGAAAACTAAGTAGCTTACTAACCAAAATTGCTACCCCTTCTCATGAACATGAAATATGCTACTGATATTGTACTTGACAGGAACATAATGCTGCAGGGTACGTATTTACTACTTCCATAATTTTGTGATTGCATAATTAGTATAGAGAATATTTTCCATTTAGGGTCCGTTTGATGGGAAAAAGTAGAAAGGAACTCAAATTTCATGTTAGTTGGAAAATAAAAACCCATCAAACTCATAAGAACTCGTTTTCCATGAAAACAAAGAAAATGCAGTTCAAAGTGGTTGTATTTCCACGTTGCAATCAAACGGCCAAAGCGAAATTCGTTTTCCTCAGATATGACATTTTTCATGGAAAAGTTTGCAATCAAACAGGGCTTTATAGCTATTTGTTTTCCATATTTTATTTTTTTATGAAGGTTTGCTTTCTAAATTTTTTCAGTACATAGATTTTAATTCCTTCAGCTTTTCTGTCTCAATAATATTCAGTTCATAGCTTAACATAAATTTCAATATTATTACCGTAATATGTAGAATCTAACAGGACCATTCATGAAGAAACAAAATTATGAAATGAATTATACAATATTTTTCCAACCTAATGTTATCTCTTCCAAAGAACTCCTCTAGTATATCTATCGCTTCCACATACAGTGGTTCGGCCTTGTCAAATGCCTTTTTCACTCTATAGAGCTCTGCCTGCAAGCAAAATTACAGGATTCAGTGTCTCCTCATAAACAGCTAGTCACATAGGGCAGAAGTCTCCACCAAATAAGATCCATGACTATGATACAACACCAAATAAGATCAATAACTATGATACAACTCAATCTTCATGCAATGTGCTTCTACAGTCTTTGACACAAGGAACCCCCTAAAACTTCTAAAAATGAATTTAGAAAAACAATTTAGCTTCATCTAATGAACTAATAATCAGAGTCCATAACCAGAATTAATGGCATGTATCGCCACATTCGCCCCCCAAAATAAACAGAAGAAAACACACGACTAATAGAAAAGGGGAAAGAAGAAGAGAGGAAATAAAACGAATTCCAGTAAAATGGAAGAGCTTACATGATATAAAATTGATCAGCTCAATCATAGCAAATACAACTAGCCAGAGTTAATATACATTTTGTGAACACAAAACTACCACGAATTAACCATACGAAAACTTATATATTAGAATCTGAAAGCGTTTTTTGCAGTGGACCACCAGATTGTTACATGCTGCTGCAACATGTGCATCCCTCTCTCCAAAACCTTCTTTGGCTTCTTGAATTGCAGATAGGAAAAATCTTTCAGCTTGCTCAAGTTTTCCCTATATGAAATAAGTTAACCATAAGTAAGACGACAAGAAGACAAAATGCTGAAAGAAAGTCAGAGATAATACCATATACAATAACTGTAAGAATACTACTTGCCTGCATAAAATAATCCCTTCCCTTATCTGTAAAAACTCTCCATTTAGACGTATGTACATTTGATATAACTGAACCATCCTCAATTTCACGTAACCCGGTAATTTTAGCCTCATTTGTAGCATTTTTAGAACTTGATTCAATTGAAACATCTTCAGCTAAAGCAGTTACAGAACTTATACCCAGGATAGTTACTGTAAACAGAAAAAATAGATAATAGATGTTTCAAAAAATTAGCTTCAACAAAGAATTTCATGATGAAAGACAAAGGATTTTAAATTTTTACCTGAAAGTCAGACCATAGTTGATGAAGGGTTTACAATGAATGTTAAACCAAATACAACATGAACAGATTTTACTGATAGATAACAGTAATGGCTACAGAGTATATGTCTAGATATACGAAAACTTCACAAGGAAAACAAGTTACACCAGCACATATGTAAACTTAGAAACAGTGACCTGGAAGATAATCATGTAAACAAAATCTATTTTAGAGTAATTTCCTCGCAAACTTCTTGTGATTTTGTAAGCTCATTAGCCACAAACTTAAATATAAGAATACTCCCAGTCATAGCGTAGCCGAATAACCACATAACTTAACTGAAAGAATCACACAGAAGTAATATTGGATGATACACAATTCCATCAAAGGCTCCTATGATAAAGTAAAAAAGGGAAAACAAAGACTGAATTGATGAACTCAAACATTGTGGCGAAACAGCTCTGATCAGGCCCTTAATCATGGATGGAGCGAAACATACTAATTCAGGAGTAAACTATTATACTCAAGATATTTGCAAGCTATTCAACCTGCAGACATTTAACCCCAAACCTCTTTTACGAATAAGATTACTCAGCATTCCATATGTCCTACTCATCAGGCTCCTTTCCTACTGTTGATTGCGAGCTTTCTTGAAGGAACTTCTATTTTGAACACTATAGATTCCATTAAAATCATATGAAAAGACCTATGATATTGACTTGCAACTATACATCTCTTGAAAATACAGATACACAAAACTCAACATATACAGTAATCATTCATGACATTTTATCTAGATAATGATGCAAGAGCGTACTAATTTGTTAATGAACAAGAAAAGAAAGGGGTCCAAGAAGAGAAAAATTGAGGGCAAAGAATGTATCAAGTTTATTCATATAATCAAAGGTTGACTATTACAGTGAATAAGTCCTCTTACTTATAGAGCAAAAGAAACTGAAAGAATATAAAATCAAACTTCTACTAAACTAGAATACTGTCGAAATATTAAAACTAATCTAATTTAATCTGAATAAATATACATTAAATCAAATTCTAGTTTTAAAATTCTTATTAACTTGCACCTCTATCTCCATTAGATAGACTCTAAAAATATTAGAATAGTTTTAATGTACCTGAGAAATGACCCGTCAAATATATCACAGGACATAAGACAAAAGGGCCAAGAAAAGGATATACGTGTTAGCCACTTGGAATTTACCTCCACAGAAGTATAAAACATAGTTAAAAATCATTATCTGAACTAGACCCTGTACAAACAGCATAACCGGATTAAGTCTGATTTCTAGGATTAAGCCTCTATTAAAGTATGATTACATGCACAACCAAGACCTCAGCGTCATAGACTCGTAGTTGTTAGTGAAAAAACCAAGTCATCAATCTGCAGGATTGAGCATTTGATAATTAAACTTGACTGCTATAATGCCTCAGTGGCCAAAACACAATTACTTATCAAGTCTAAACATGTCATAAAAATCAATTAATCATTATAAATTACATAAACACAGTTTGACATAAAAAAAACACATCCAGAGAAAAAAAAAAAAAAAAAAAAAAAAAAAAAA
>CAIGRL010002901.1:0-10536 GCA_903798325.1 Fraxinus xanthoxyloides | reverse complement strand
ACCAATCCTCGTGGGAATGATACTTGAAATTTTAGGATTTTCACTTTATTACTTGTCAACGAACCATACACTTGCGGTGATTTAAATTCGAAACATATTTTCGTGAACATTCACCGTCTATAAATCTAGAACATGATCAGTCATTGAAGACACCTTTCATACTCTATTATGCATCAATTATCATCATCAAAGAGAGGCGAAATTCATAGTTCTTGTGAGATAATTAAGAGGGATTGCAAGATTACCATCCGTCGGAGATCAAATCAACATTTTTTTTGGGAAAAAGGAATATTTAACGGACTGAATCAATAAACAATTTAAGAAATTCAAGAGTCATCCTCTTCTCCTTCATCAAACTGAAATTCGGGATATATTCTTCCAATCAAACATGTCTTCTTAGACTAGAATTGGATGAACCCTTGTTAAGATGTTTTAATAAATGTTCAATAATTTGAGCCCAATATGTGTTTATTCTTGGATGATTGTTATAAGACTAAATGCTTTTCAATTAATTTGATACTAATTGAATTCTTGTGTTAATTTTATTGTTATTGGGAGAGATAATAGGATAGAAAACATGTTATAACAACAATTGTATAGTTTGATACGGGATATAGATATATTGTTATGCTTTTCATAATTTTTATATATGTTTTAGCATTTTCAATTCATCTTTTTGTATTCCCATCTTTCGTATAGATATAGAAAGGTCACATGAATTGTTATCAAGAAAGACTATTAATTAACTTTGGAACATTGATCAACAAGAGTGTGCACATATTGTCATGTTATTTTATTGCATTGAAATGGATTAATAAGGGAGATTGTCTTAGTAATCATCTCATCTAAATTTACAAAAATCTTCATAAGTACTTGATAGAATAAGTAGTTTCAATATTAAATAGATAAATTATTATAGAACTGATAATCAAAATTTGGCTTTTCGATTAGAATTAGGACTAATATAATCTAGAATTAGTACATAATCCTCATGGGAATGATACTTTATTCATCATATAGTACTTGATTCTGTACGATCTTTTTTTTTTTTGGTCCCCTTTTTGGGAACTATAGTATTTAATTGGTTTTAGAAAATTTTAACTTTAATCTGAATTTTTGTTTCTTTCTTAGATTTAAAATTATTATTAGAAAAAAAATTACAACATTTTTCTCGTTCTTTTGAAGACTTTGCATGCAAAATTTGATGCAATGTGATCTTGCTCTATTTGACCTAGAAATTGAATGAACAGTCAAGTTGTGAAGAAAAGAACAAATAAAAGCACAGCAAAAATAGCAAGCATAACCAATAGTAGAGGACATAGAAAATCAAGAGGTTGATGGGGTAAATGAAAATGCAATACATTCGATTGCAGCTGTGGGTAATGAAATGTGAGATTGATGGGAGAAATATATGGTTCTTTTCACTAGTGGAATAGCTTATCCACCATTTGGGCAAGCTAATTTTCATTTCAGAACAGACATGAGAAACATGTTCCAACATGCATTCCAATTCTTTGGGAAAGCCATTGAAAATCTAAATGTTCACATCTTGAGATTTTTGGTTATGTGTGCATCAATTAAATATCCGGGAGTTTATAGTGATGCATTTTGTTTGAGACTCCTGAGAGATTCAGCTGCGAAATGGCTGGACACATTCCCACCTCACAGCATCACTACTTAGAATGATCTGAACCAAAAATTCTTAAATAAATACTTCACACTAAAAAGGATTGCCATGTTAAGAAACGGAATCACAACATTATCTCAACTTGAATCGGAGTGCTACTACAAGGCATGTAAAAGATTCAAGGGGCTACCACGAAAATGTCCACAACATGGTTTACAGAAATGCTCCAGGTCGAGTACTTTTACATTGTGTTGAATCCGACTAGCAGGGCTAATATTGACTCTACCTATGATGGGTCATTTACAAAAAGGGCAGTTGATTAGGTACATAAATTCGTGGATGATCTAGCATACAACAGTGCATTGTGGCCAACAGAAAGATCCAGTGGAAAGAAAGTTAATGTGATACATTAGCTTGATAAACTAACTGAAATTTTAGCACAACTAGCAACATTTACTAAAAAGTAGACAATATGGCTACTAATTAGATAATGAATACAGTTCAAACAGTTGGACCAAGATGCAACAATTGCTAAGGAAAATCATGACAACGTTGATTGTAATGTGGAAAGCCATTTTGCTTAATCAGTTGAGAACGTGAATTACATGCAAAATAATTCCTATTCTAATACATACAATCCATGTTGAAAAAATCATCCCAACTTTTCTTGGAATAAATACCTAGTTGTCTTTTCTTAGTACACCACATTAGAATGCAATACCAGGATTTTAGCAACTAGAAAATTAATCTTTATTGGAAGAAGCCATTATCAAGGTGGCTGAAATATCAACTCAATACATGCAAAGGAATGACAAGACTTTACAAATTCAAGAGGCTACTATAAAAAAATTGGAGAATCAGATGGGACAAATAGCCAAGGCACTTTAGAAAGATAGTCGGGGACCTTGCCAAGTGATATTGAGACAAATCCTGAACAACAATTAATAATAGTAAGTGTTGTGGAGAACGAGCTAATTGAGGCAATTATTACGCGAAGTTGGATTCGACTTCCAAAAATTATAATTAAAAGAAAAATGTTAATTAATGTAAAGACACCTTTTGCAGATAAGGAGTAAGTGGGTTGATCTCAACGGTCAACAAAAATAGTTCCAAATTAAAAGTCAGTTAATCCATCTGTTAAGACAACCGTTCCTATCAAAATCAATGTGCCTCATGTCCTATTTCCTAAGAGATTAAAGAAAAGGAAGCTCGAAGAACAACATGAGAAGCTTATGGATGTTCTAAAGAAGTTCCACATCAACATACCTTTTATCGATACAATTAGATAGATTCCAAGCTATGCAAAGTTGTAGAAAGACATGTTATCAAAGAAAAGAAATCTTTCGGAATATGAAATAGTGGCATTGGCAAAAGTGAGCAATGTAAGACTGCAAAATAAACTACCGCTCAAACTTAAGGATCCAAGGAGTTTCACTTTACCTATTTCTCTTGGAATAGGTTTTTCTCTTAATACTTTATGTGATATAGGTGCAAGTATTAATTTAATGTCTATATATGTATACACAAAATTAGGACTTGGAGAAATAAATGAAACAAATGCGCACTGCAGTTCACAGATAGAAACACCAAATATCTAAGAGGCAAGGTTGATCATGTACTTATCAAAGTTGGAAAATTGATATTTCCTACGGACTTCATTGTTTTTTACATAGAAAAAGATTGAAATATTCTAATAATCTTGGTTCGACCCCTTCTTAGCAATTGGTTGAACCTTGATTTACATGAAAAATTGTTAGTTGACCTTGAGGGTGAAGCATGAGAAAAAAGCTTTTAAATTACACAATACATCTAATCAACGAGCATATCTTGAAGAGTGCAATTGTTACATCCCATTTTATACTAGTCAAAATTCAAGATTTTATTTCAAAGTCAAAGGTTCGACTAGTCAAAATCAAAGTCAAATAAGGACTTATATGGAATAAATTATTTTCTTGGGGTTTATTTTACAACTGACAATATTTGTGGGTTTAATGTGTATTAAATTTAAAGTTGGGATGTAATTATCTATCCTTGGAAGTTAAAGAACAAGATTTTATATCAAATGGAAGATGATGGACTTCCTTTGCAAATTGTAACTCAGTGCTCCACTAACTAGCACTAATTGAACCCATTTTTCATTTTACATATAGAAACAGAAGCTGAAACGGGAAGGAAGGAGAGAGAAAGTAGAAAGAAAAGATGAAAAGAAAGGAAAAATGAAGAAAAGTTAGGTAGCTTGAGTTCAAGTTCTTCATTTCTTCAAGAGGTAAAGAAGTAAATTTTTTTATGGAATGGTGATGTTAAATTTTCAGGGTTCTAAGTTGTTGGTGTAATTTTTAGATTCAGGGGAAGGAATATAATTTCCTGCTCCAGCTGCTTTATTGATAAATTTTCATTTGAATAAATGTAAGCAATTCTAGAAAATCCTAGAAATTCTTAATTGGGTTATTATATACAAATATTTTGTGGAAACGTTATGTTGATGGAATTACTCACATGAAAGCATGAATTTATGGAACAAGAAGAAAGTTAAATTGGTTGAGTTGTTGGTTACTAGTTTTCACTAGATTGGAAGGTGTAATTACTTTTATGATTAGGATGAAGGTAAGTTTGGATATAGTAAACACTAGCTAAGGTATTAGAAAGTTATATAAACTCCAATTGATTAATGGAAATTCGGGAAATTTATTCATGTATCAAAAAATCAAGTTTTACTATTCGGTTATTATATTCAGAGCTATTTAGTATGATAGTAGTTAATATTGGCTATTTTGTATCATATTTTAGGTGGTGATAAAAAAGATTGAAAAAGTTCATCAACCTTCATAGCCTGTAACTTGTCTTGAGTGAGTGAAAATGCTTATTTTCCAAAAATAAGTATTTACTAAATGTATAGTAGATCAAAAAGTTATCTATTTCTTATAGTTGAATTGACAAGATGATTTTCAAAATAAAATGGATTTTATAATTAGTTCTTTTAAAATTTAAATTCAGTTTAGATAAAAAAAAGTTCGTTGTCATGTTATATTAGTATGTTTCAATGTATCTAAAGTTATTTTTAAAATCACCGGAAAGTACCCAGGTGATTTTACCTGCTCTACACTGGTATGATTGTGTTTCTACGGTGTATGACCATTATGGTGATTTACCAGCTCTGCACTATTGTAAATGTGTTTCCATAGTGTATGAACAAATTATAGCCTTCAAACAGCTCTGTGCGCGTATGACCAGAACTATAGAATTGCAAAATTTCAAAATTGAATAGCGTTGCCACGTATATCGGTATTAATCGATAGATGAGTATTGTTATTCCAGGTACCTTTTTGGTGTGATTTTTCAGTATTATACAACTTATAGATTTTAGACTACATGATTTAGTTTAGGGAAATTGCAGCCACGGTACCAAACCTTTCGAATTTTTGCAGACTTTACTCAAACCTTTATTTTGTGACACCCAAGGTACCAAACATTTAAACAATTGCACTTGAAGTCTAAATGGACGGTTTCCGTACAATTGATCGTTAGTTGACCAAAGGCAAGGGCCATGGCATTGACAAGGTTTTGCCATATGCATATACTTTCTGACTCCAAGCTGAAGCTCTATAAGGCTTGCAATTTCTCTATCAAAAGGTTTGCTTCTTATCTTTGATATTTTCCCCTTGTTCTTTCCTGCTGCCTATTTGGGGCTATCGATTGGTGCTGGTGTTTTTTACGCGGTATTTAAAGATTTCTCTTAATTAACACGATTAGAACGGCCTGAGAATCATCATTTATATTCTTGGCTGCCCGGGATTGTTGGGTATATCTATGCAAATATGGGTATATCTCTGCAAATATGATTCAACTAGTTTGCTCCTCGAGTTTGGTTCTTTCGAGTTCATCTTGTCCATCCTTATTACTTTTGGTGGTTGATTTTGGTTTGATTGTGGTAGTGGTGGTGGTGCCAGGACTGAGGTGGTAGAGGTGCCAGCACTGTTGTTGGATGGAAAAGAGAAACTAAGGTTTGGTGGGGTGAGGTGAGGTGTGGTGTAGTTGGGTTGGGTGGGGTGGCTAGCCTTTTTATTTCTTTTCTTTTCTTTTCTTTATAATTATTTTAAATGTAAAATACAAAGTTACCATTTTATCCTTAATGAATTTGTTCGATTTTGACTTTTTTGGTCAACTAATGGCCAATTGGACGGAAGCCGTCCATTTGGATTCTGGGTGCAAATTGTTTAAAGGTTTGGTACCATGGGTGGCACGAAACAAAGATTTGGGCGAAGTCTGCAAAAATCTGAAAGGTTTGGTATCGTGGCTGCAATTTTCCCTTTAGTTTATTCAGTTTATAGAGTCAAGATCTCAGCTTATAATATTGTGAAAAATATTCTCACACATATTTACTGATATTATCTACCATCAGTGTACTCCATGTGTTGGGTCCACTAAGGTGATTCGGGACCGATCACGTCAACAACTGCATTGAAGATGATGATCCTCCAAGCCATCATAACAGAAAACCCAAAATTGGTGAAATCTTTAGTAGAGATGAGAATGGAGAATTCAAGATTTGTACCTTTAAGATGATACTTTAATTAGAAAGAGTTGACATATGGCTCCCCAAGTCAAAGCAATGATATTAATATAATGTTTGTACTTGTAAAGCCTATACGTATAAATCGTTCATCGCAATATGTACGAACTTGGTTGTTAGGCGAAGCTATTGCGTGGACAGTCAATTAAGGAGATGCAACCTTTTATAAAGTTGAATTGAATTTAAGCTAATGCCCTTGTATGAAAGCTAGCCTGTTGAGGAAAAATATCATTTGATGAGGCTGAATGGAACTTCAGGTGAGGCCCTTGCATGAGGGTAGCCTGTTAAGAAAAAGCAACATTTGATGAGGCTGATTGAACTTGAGATGAGGGCCATGCATGAGGGTAGCCTGTTAAGAAGAAGCAACATTTGATGAGGCTGATTGAACTTGAGACGAGGGCCATGCATGAGGGAGAGCTTATTGAAAGGAATCGGTCTTTAATGAGGCTAAATTGAACATAATACAAGGTCCTTGCATAAAGGCGAGCCTATTGAGAAGAATAAACCTTTGATGAAGTTGAGTTGAACTTGAGGTGAGGCCCTTGCATAAATGCGAGCGTATTGAGAAGAGGCAACATTTGATGGGGGCTGAATTGAACTTGAGAAAATGTCCTAGCATAAAGGTAAGCCTATTAAGATTAGACAACCTTTGATGAGACTGAATTGAACTTGAGGTGAGGCCCTTGCATGATGGTGGGCTTAATGATTAAAAAAAACATTTGATGAGGATGAATTGAAACTTGAGGTAAGGCCCTTATATAAGAATGAGCCTGTTGAAAATAAATTGGCATTGGTAGAATTGAATTGAGGCCAAGAAAGCGGCCATTGTGCAAGGGTGAGCATATTGAGAGGAAGTGGCCTTTGATTAGGCTGAATTGAAATTGAGGCGAGNTGAGACTGAATTGAACTTGAGGTGAGGCCCTTGCATGATGGTGGGCTTAATGATTAAAAAAAACATTTGATGAGGATGAATTGAAACTTGAGGTAAGGCCCTTATATAAGAATGAGCCTGTTGAAAATAAATTGGCATTGGTAGAATTGAATTGAGGCCAAGAAAGCGGCCATTGTGCAAGGGTGAGCATATTGAGAGGAAGTGGCCTTTGATTAGGCTGAATTGAAATTGAGGCGAGGCATTTCCATGAGGGCGAGTCTATTGAAAAGAAGCAGATTTTGATAAAGCTTATTTGAATTTAAGGTGAGGCCATTGCATGAAGGTAAGTCTATTTAGGATAACCACATTTGATGAGGTTGAATTGAACTTAAGGCGAAGCCTCTGCATAAGGACGAGCCTATTGAGAAGAAGCGTCATTTTATGAGGCTGAATGAAATTAAGGTGATGCCCGTACACGAGGGCGAACTTGTTGATGAGAATCAACCTTTGATGAAACTGAATTAAATTTGAGGTGAGACCTTACCTTTGCATGAGGGCAAGTCTGTTGAGAAGAAATGGCATTTGATAAGGCTTACTTGAACTTGAGGGGAGGGCCTTACATGATAGTGAACTTGTTGAGGAGAAGTAACCTTTGATGAAGCTAAATTGAAGTTGAGGTGAAGCCTTTGCTTGAGGTTGACCCTATTGAGAAGAAATGACCTTTGATTCGGCTGAATTGAACTTAAGGTGAAGCGCTCATATGAAAGAAAGCCTATTGAAAAGAGACAACATTTGATGAGGCTGAACTTAACTTGAAGTGATGACCTTGCCTGAGGGTAAGCCTATTGAGAGAAAGCAGCCTTTGATGAGGTTGAAGTGAACTTCAGGTAAGGCCCTTGAATGAGGGTGAGCCTATTGATAAAAAGCAGCTTTTGATAAAGCTGAATTGAACTTGAGGCGAGACATTTGCATGAGGGCATGCCTATTGAGAAGAATTAGTATTGGTAGGCCTGAATTGTGGCAAAGGTAAGGCATTGACATGATAAGACATTGATGGAACGCATGACAAATGATTATGAAACATTTAATCTTTCAAAGAAACAATATCAAGGCATTACTTGTTTTTAATGCACGCATTACGTATGCATCAAAATTGAAGAGATGTATTTCACCTTCAACTACCTAGCTGAAATGTGTAGGTAGACATCCCAGACTAACTCATGTTGATCCAATAGATACAGTTCTTCATCTCTACCTATAAAAGGGGGCCTAGGGCATTTGTTACAATTTTTTACCTTTGCAAAAGTTCACAATATTTGAAGCCCCAAACTTTCCAAGAAATTTTCGGCAAGTATAAACTTGTATTCGACAAGTACTGTTGTATTTCCATTTAGCCAGTTAGTCAAATTCATTAGTTTTAGGTATATTTCTTAACAATCATAGCTTATGTCTTCATCTTTTTTCGTGTTTTCTTCAACAAACATTCAAATATGCTAAGATGCCTTCGAGTTCTACGAAAAAATACTCATAGTGGTTCATCTTCTAGGGGATAGATATGAAAAAGAGAAGTGCCTCGACCAGATGAATAAGTATGTTTCGCTAAGGAATGTTATGTTGGAATTAGCAAAACCATTTGCTTGGATGCGATTGTTTCTATATCCATTCTTTATGTACCTTTTAAGGCACTATAACCTAGCCGCCACCTAGCTTCTTCCAAATGTGTGAAGTCAATTGGTAGGGGCTTTCATTCTTTGTAAAGAGGGACCGTCCTTGGCGAGGACATATAAATCCATGACTTTCAAACACTCTTTCAGCCAAGGGCTTCTAAGGGGGGAGATGAGTTCCAAGGATGGTACTATATGAATTGATGGGGTCCACACTCACCCTTCATATAGGGCACTCCAACCTCAAATAAGAATTGGAAATCAGATCTGTCAAGATTAATACTGATGGATGCGTTAAGGATGTTTATGTGAGTGGGGAGACATCATTAGAGATCATGCAAGACGATGTATTAGGGCTTTCTCAGCTTTGTACGGACCATGCATGATATTAGAGACAGAGGTCCATGCTATTCTACATTGGCTACTCACTGTATCACTAGATAAGGAGGACCACGGGCTATTTAAGGCATACTTAGACGTATTGCAGACATCATATCCTTCGATAGAGATACACTATTCCACATTTACAGATAAGGAAACCAGGTTGCAGATGCTCTTGCTGTTGAGGGTTGGGATCATCGACAATATCATGTATATGGACCACTTAACGTGCCATGACATATTAGGGTACTAGTACAAATTGACAGACATGGATTGCCCAGTACTAGAGTTTGAATTTTATTTTAACTTTCAATTTTTTTTGTCTTCTTTACATTAGTTTTTATTGTAAAGAAGTAAGACTTCCTGTGTTTACTACTTTAATCTTCACCATTTACTTTCATTGTAAGGGAAGTAGCACTTCCTCATTTACCACTCTCAGTATTTTCATATGACCACGATATTCCTCCACTACAAATGAGGGCATATTAAGAAACTCTCGGAGGTACCACCCTCATTTTATAACAAAAATAAGAATTGGAACTCATCATGGTTCTGGGCTAGAGATCGATGAAAGATGATATGGGCTCAGAGGTGATTGTGTCGACCCATGAATGCAGTGAGTTCTACTCTAAAGCGTATAAAATATCCTTTTTATTCTTCTAATATTCTATAATTTTCTCTTTTTGTAGTTGTAGTTGAACGGTTCGAGCTACAACCCTCAGAGTGCATTATAGTTCATGCTATCTATGAACTACCATTACAAGATTGTTACTTATAGAATGCCAATTCCAAGCATAAGTTTTTTGCAGCATGTACTGATGGTTCAAGATGCTATGGAATGTCAAGAAAAAGCTCTACAACTTTCATATTCTGAGTTTTGAGAGATACTAGTTGAATCAAGGTCGAAATTGGGCTTGAAGTTGTTGCACCTACACTACTAACATTTTGAGACGTTCCTTAGCCTACAATTCTAATACGCGGCTCTGATACGTTTATTTTCAAAAGTTTCCAGATCAGGTGCACGAAAACTCCAGCTAAATACACCACTTTCCTAGTCATATTAGGACTTTATTTTATTTTTAATATTTTTCGTTATTAGTCATATTTGGATATTGTTATTTTAGGAAAATATTTAGAAATTTTTAAGAGATTTTGTACGCTTTTAATACTGATAATTGACGTGTAAAGGGGGGAGGAGACATAATTTTTCTTCGAGTTTTCATCATAGCCCTATGTGCCTAAACTTTTATAATTGGTCAAAGAAAACAGAAGCCTCAGAATAAATAAAACTGTGAGACATAACTGTTTTTATTGTTCAATTTATGCTTTGAGTATCAGATGTTCTTTTGTGCCTATTTTCATGATTATCTCGTTTAATTACTATGAGTGTAATACGCCAAACTTCACATCACATTTGACCAAT
>CAIGRL010002892.1:0-11533 GCA_903798325.1 Fraxinus xanthoxyloides | reverse complement strand
TAAGGGTATTTTTGTAAGTATCCAAAAAAAAAATTACGCAACTAGCTTGATTGAAAAATGAATAAGGGGAATGTTTCTTGACTAGTCTCAAAGCCAGGCCAAGCCTATTGGAGGGGACTATTTTTGGGCTTGGCTTTGGGCTTGGCCTAAGCATGTTTTAAAGAAAAATCTCATGTGTCAGTAGAAATAAGTAAACCAACCTAGTCCTCAAAGAGAGACCATATGTTTCTTGAACCCATCTGCAAGAAATTCAAGATGCTCAACTTTTGAGGTATCGCCCCCCTATTGGAGGGGGCTATTTTTGGGCTTGGCTTTGAGCCTGGCCCAGAAGCATGTTTTAATGAAAAATCTCAGGTGTCAATAGAAATAAGTAAACCAACCTAGTCCTCAAAGAGAGACCATATATTTCTTGAACCCATCTGCAAGAAATTCAAGATGCTCAACTTCTGAGGAAGATACAAATCCTTTTGGAAAGACCGACTATTAGTTATAATTTTAGTTAAATTTTTCATTGAACTTCATGTTTTATTCATGAACTTTAACACGTTGCACTTTATCATCCATTCATCGTGTTTCATTATTCATTAAACTTTAAAAAATTATCGAGTCGTCTCGTAATGTTTTCGAGTAAAGTTTATTTTCTATGAGATTCGATCTAAATCAAGAAAATAAACTAAAATATATATCAACTAACTAGATAATGAGAATCTCAATTTAAAATGAGAATATTGATTTGATTAAGAAGATATAATTTCTCTAGTCATCAAAAATTATGTTCAAGAGAAAAGAAGAATACTAGTTTCTAATTGATATAAGTTTTAATTTAGATCATAATTTTCCTTTATGAGAAAATAAACTAGAGAAATTATTTCTTTATTTTGATTGAGATTATAAACATAAATCAAAAACTTAAAATTTATATTTGAAACATATAGTGAAATTTTCTATTTAGAGTCAATAATATTAATTAAGACTAACAAAATATAATTTTTAGAGTTGTCACACAGTAATTCAACAGGAAAGAGGTGCATTATCTCCGTGTTTTCAATTTTTAAATAGTTGAATTCAATAAGTAAAGTTCAGTAACCACTCGAAAGTATTTTAAAGTTCAGTGAATAAGCGCAATGGAGGTATAAGTTTAGTAACTAATGAAACATGGTGAATAAATAATGTAGTGCAACATATTCAATTTCAGTAATCACTCGGAAGCATTTTAAAGTTCATAACCAATTAAGAGCCCGTTTGGGAGGGATTAAAATCAGATTAAAATTGAAAAATTAGCCGTTATTGTTGATTTTTATTAGACGAGTGACACCCAATAACGACTATATTTTCAATTTTAATTGGATTTTAATCGGTACCAAACGAGCTCTAAATATGGTGAGTGAATGAGGGACTGCAACATGTTAAAATTCAGTGACTATTCAAATGCATTCTAAAATTCAATGAGTAAGATGTCTCGCTAAATTTTTTCTCAATTGGTAAATTGCAGTATTTATCCCAAGTTTTGAGAAAAGTGCAAATTAACCCTCATTTATTTTTATTTTTCACTTGCACATGTATTTTATTGAACAAAATTTGCTACTTCGTCGAAAATTTGCCTCGATTGTTTCTACCCAATTACTTCCCTCTATTTTTCCTATTGGTTACAGTAAAAATCGAGGAGTTTTCTTTTATTTTCTTTCATGACGACCGTGGAAAAAGACCTCCCCCTCCCGATTTCGCAAGAATTTGGGTTGGGGGTGCGAGAGGGGCCGAATGTAATAACAATGTTTGGGAGCTACAGTTGCAAATTTTTCTATATGCACCCCCCGAATCTTTCTCGGGCACTCTGAAGTCTATTCATTTGGGAGATGTCAAAGATGTGAACTTATCAAATGATGTGGACTAGCTTTCGTATTTGAGGGTGTGTTTGAGCCACATTATTTTGGAAGAATATATTCTAAAATAGTAGATTGATGGAAAATATGTAGTTGAAAAAAAAAGTTATTGATGTGATGAAAAATATTATTTTAATGAAGAATGTGTAGTTGAAAATGAGTAGAAGAATGAAAATAAAAATTTTAATGTGTACCAAATATGTGCTAAAATTAGTAAATTATTGTTCTTGAAGCAAAATTACCAGTCAAGCGATCCAACTTTTAACAAATGTATTGAATAATATTACACAATTTAATATTGCTTAACAAACATGTAAACATGTTATAAGCGGTGTTCTAGCCGTCTGGGCTCGAAATTCGGGTAAAACACCTCGTTTCGCGTCTAGACGCTTTTTTTTTCCAATTCGTAAATGGTTGAATTTTTTCCTTCATTTCTTTCATCTTCCATAGACTCGTTTTATTAGTTTTTTTTTTCCTTTCTTGAAATGTCTTTTATTTGACTCAACTTATTAATTTTTTCTTTTAAAAAAAAAAAACGATTCATTTGATTTTAGTTTCAAGTTTTTAAAAGATTTTATCCGTACAAAAGTTAAAAATGACTTTATCTAAATAGTCGAATAAGATTTAAACTATGGTGATATCTACATTATGTAATTATGATCTTGAAATTTGTTATTTTGTTGCAAACTTAAAAAACAAGTATGAAGTTCCTATAAATATATTAAGTATGACTTATTTAGTTGAAAATTGAAACCATAAAAAATATTCTAATTTTTGCAATTCGAAAACTTGAAAATTGCATACTTGAATAAGAGCTTGTTTTATACAGCTCAAAATCGAATTAAAATTGAAAATATAGTCGTTATTGGATCTCACTCGTCTAATAAAAGTGAACAATAACGAGTAATTTTTCAATTTTAATCCGATTTTAATCTCTACCGAACACACTCTAATGACAGGACTTATTAAGTAAATATAATATTTTATGATTTTATATGTTTAATATATGTTATTTTAATTATTAAATAATTTTTAAAATGATTTAAAAAATTAAAATTATATCATAAATAAGAAAACGTTTCTTTACTTCTAAACCTCGCCTAAATTTGTTTAAACTCGTAAAGTTTGAAACTTCGCATCCACGTCTAATTACGCTTTATGTTTTTTAGAACACTGGTTATAAGTTTACATTTCCCCATAAATTAACCAAATTTTTGCCCTATGTGGCATAATTCATATAAATTACGTCTCTAGACTCATCCGATGTCACTTCACTCAATAAAAAAAGTTTTGTCGTAGTAATACCAAAATATTAATTTATAAGACGAGAAGACGCAAGATAGGCGAGCTGGATGCTATAGGCTTCTTTGAGCTCAGCTAGTACTTGTGCAATGGTTGGCCTGCGAAGTGCATCAGTTTCAACAGACCTGCATGCAATTAAAGAAGCCCTTCTCATGCTTTCACTATCAAAACTTCCCTTAATGCTCTCATCCACAACCTCAAATGCTCCTGCCTGCAAGTATGGCTTGGCCTGCAATAAAAACACAAAATATTCCGTTACTAGTTATTAATTATCATAAAATGTCTCTTAGGGAAATCATGTTATGGATAGGTGCAAGGAGAGAATGTACAACGTGCTTATAAACTGACAGGATTGACTTTTCTACAAGCGATGTATGATCGTTAGCAACTAGAGTTTTCTACTGAAAGTAGTCCTCCCCAAATCGCCGTTAGCAGCTAGAGTCTACAAGGGGTTCTTGGTACAGTACTACTGCTACAAGAACGACACATAATTTACCTTAAAAAATGGCTTGTGGAAAGAGGGTGCTCAATGTGTTTATAAACCCCACAAGGCATGCTTTCTTGAGCTATATGAGACTCGGAAAAGTAGCTGTTAACTTGTTATACCCGACGGCTATCGAACTATATGAACTCAGATACGCATAGTTTTCTTCTCGAATTTTTCACAAAGAGGTGAATGATTAAATCCTTTAACGATTCCCTAACTAATACCCTTTTCATTCTTATTAACAAGGCAACCCATTCAACATGTCCCAAGAGAAAAAAATGGAAATGATATGTACTTATACGTAGTAGACAGCAAGAAGATTGAGTCAAAAGTTGAATTAAAGCACTACAAAATGTAGTTGGCCACTGCTTAAAACTGTATTAAGCTAAGAACTCCATTGAAAAAACTGGACTTGTGCAGTGCAGCTTAACATTCACAATACAATAAAAAAAAAAAAAAATGGAGCATTTTATCTGGCAAAAATACTATGAAAGCAAGACTTACCCATAAAACCAAATTAAAAGAATCTGGAGTGCCGGTATGAGTGAGCGGTTCCCGGCCACATATGAGCTCGAGAAGGACTACCCCAAAACTATAGACATCACTTTTTTCAGTTAACTGTTGTGTTGAATAATACCTGCAGAATCAATGATAAGATGGTTAACAACTCCATCGAACCATCTCATCTTGTCTAAAAACTTAAATTGTTCAAAAGGGAATCCAGTTGACTCAACCATAGTCAAACAAAATAACTAACTGGTCAAGTTTTTACGTGTCAAGTATTGCTTACTCGGGATCAATATATCCAGCAGTGCCTTTGACTACAGTTGTTATATGTGTTGCATCGGCTTGTGTCATTTGCTTAGAAAGGCCAAAGTCACATACTTTAGCATTCATTTCAACATCCAAAAGGATATTGCTACTCTTCACATCACGATGAATTATACGCGCTTCACTTCCATTGTGTAGATAATCCAAACCTATGCCAAAAGGAACATTGTGTAGATGTTCGTTTCACTACTTCAATGTCTATTGATTGTTAGGTAAGAATTCGAAAATTGAAAAAAAATTAAAAAAAAATGCTTACCTTTTGCGGCATCGACTGCAATTTTCAATCTGCGAACCCAGCTGAGTGTTATTTTTTTACTGTTGGAACCTGAAAAAGTGATAGTGAATAGATGCAGAATGTGACATGTTGGAATTTGAGTGAATAAAAACTTGATAAAGGCAATATTTAACATACCATAAAGGTTATCCGCCAATGATCCACCGGGTAAATATTCATAAACTAGTATCTGTTGCTTTGACTCATAGCAGAATCCTTCCAATGATACGAGGTTCTGGTGATGGATTTGTGATAGAAGAGACACCTGCAACAATGCATCAAACGATAAGAAAAGGTAGCGCAGATGACGAAATATACTAATCAAGGTTAAATATGTAGCGAATTAAACCTATTCCCAAACCCGAGAATAATATGAACAAAGCGAAAAGCAGAAACACACACACGCATGGATGTGCATATTGTTCACTATCAATGCGAGAACTACATCCACTTGTCGCTGCAAGTTTTCTCTAAAATTTGAGAAGAAGATTACCATCACCCTCAGATTCTATATAGTGTAGAAAAATAGGTCAACCTATATGGAAAACTGAACAATATCATTAGGCTCGACATAATCGAACAAAATGACATACCTCGTTGATGAAGGAATCTGCTCCTAGCTGAGTTTTATCGAATCGTACTTTAACAGCAACTGAATTACCATCTGGAAGTTGTCCAAGGTAAACACATCCAAAACTACCACGGCCTATTGTCTCTTTGAAGTTTTTTGTAGCTGCTTTGATCTCTTTATAGGTGAAGACTTTTGCACCATTCCAGTTTTTCATATCCACTTCAGGTCCTAAACATTGAAAAAACAGTCCACCAACAAAAAAATATTTAAAAAAAATGGAAAGTTTCCATGTTTTAAGTGTTTGTGAAGATTCTCATACTTCCTGTATATATGAATTCTGTTCTCTTTCTCCTCATGTACAAGATTACCAAAAACGAGATAATGAAAAGAGCAAGTACAGCTCCTCCGAGAGCGCCAAGTAGAATCGCTATATGTCTATGGCTCTTGTGCTTCCTTGGAGTAAAGATAGTGACTTGTGGATTCTGGATTGAAGAATTGCTCGAAAAGTCGTTGCATATCGTGGTGAAAGTGAGGCACAAATTCCCCGATGTTCTGCAAATACGATTCAAAAGCATTATCTTAGTCTTAGAAGTATTTTTTTTGGCTTTTCAAAATCCCTGCCAAACGGAACTTAAATTGAAAATAATGCAAATTGATTCCCATACCTAACTTCTAAACTTTCTCTGTTCAAAGCTTGCGGTAGTGGCCCTTGTAGCTTATTGTTTTCGAGATTCCTGGATTTCATAGAATATGAATTCAGACAAGGTTTTAACTGATAGATCCAAATGTTATTTAACAAGTTAAGATTGTTTTCAGACAAGCAAACTAGGAAAAATTATTGTACTATGAATATGTTGTTCACTCACAATAAATGAAGGTCTTTCAACTCCTCCAAGCTCTCAGGAACTGTTCCCTGCAAACTATTATTCTTCAAGTCCCTGCATACATGAAACACAAGTATAATCCTTTTAAAAGAATGCAAAATGGGCGTGTGGGCGGGCTTCATCAATGTGTGTGTGTGTGTGTTTGTGTGTGTGAGACTTTGTAAGACTTACAGAACTTTAATGTTCATCAAATCATCCAACTCAGAACCAAAGGATGTTAGCTGATTGAAGCTCAAATTCCTGCAGTGTCATCAGATGATAAATTACTCCAATTACATTATCCGGAAAAAGTCGATTTTTGAGTAAATTTGTTGGTAGGAGGGATTACAGTTTCTCAAGATGTTGTAGTCCACCCAAGTTTTGTATTTCTCCAGTAAGTGATGTGTTATGCAAGTCCCTAAAACACGATGCACAAGCAATGATAATAAGATATCATAAACTACGAAAATAATATAGCACATGTTTGTAGAGATTCTTATCCTAAAAATCTTACAGTGTTTTAAGATCCAACAGATCGCCGAATGTGGGACTGATTGATCTCAACTTGATATCAGAAAGCGTCCTATAAGAAGTTCAAAGTTAATATTGACACCACCTGGAAAGACAAACGAGGAAAAGAATGTTCATACATACAATGAAGTGACGAAATTTCCTTCACATCCTACATGCTCCCATGGTGTAGGGTAGCACGGATCATCTTGCCATCCCAGATCCAGGCCAGTCGATTGTTGAATAACCCGAAGAGCTGAAACTGTATGGAGAATCGAAATCTTTAGTCCTAGAAACCACAATTTGTATCAGCAGAAGAATCAAAATCCAAAAACAAAAATGTGATCAGGACCTGTAGTTGAAGACGTTTCTAAGGGAATATCAAGAATTTCATAAACCTCGAGAGCATTTATTAAAGGATAGTAGCTGATTGACTTTAATGTGATGTTCAAGTTCTTAATTCCTCTTATTGTAAAGAATAGGGTACCAGCCTCCCAATGTGCAACTGTATAGTTTGATTGAACAAAGTCCGCGTTGATTAACACATCAAATGTTGGAGAAACAGGTAGAATTCCAGCGAAGTACAGAACAACATGGTAGTCTCCTTGATTATCTAAAGGCAGGTTGTATATCAGATTATTCCACCTCGCCAAGACTCTCGCGGTTTGAAGAACAACAGCCGGGGGGCTTTCTTTAATAGTCGACAAATTAAATGTACTTTCAACATCGAAACCAGATGATACATGAAAAGGTGAGAAGTCCTCGTCTGCATCCCACATTCGATCATAGTGGTCGAGAGGGTACCTTACAAAAGAACAAATTTCCCTAAATTAGACAGATTTTCAATTTGATTGAGTCAAGAAACAGAGAGGAAATATATCGATTATTCTGTTTACCTTAGCGAACCGTCGTTATAACCACAGTTAATCCGATATGACTTCTTAAGTAGCTTATCAGTAGAATCTCCCAATGCAGTGCTGTAAGCTCCCTCAGGTAGAGGCCTAAGTTCAAGTGATGAAATAACAGGAAATCCACCATTCGGAGTCGACTGAAAGCATAAAGGCAGAACTTCCTTATTGGCTGGAAATATGAACTCTTCGATCCACGGATCATTACGAGTGAGATTGACCATAGCAACCATGGCTCTTCCAAGAGAGACAGAGAATACAGGTGGTTTTCCAAGTCCATCATAGTTTTTGTACACAAATTGTGTCCTAACAAGAACCAAGGATGGCACATTTGTTACTGGTGGTAGCCTGTAA
The DNA here is from genome assembly GCA_903798325.1 of Fraxinus xanthoxyloides. NCBI lineage: Eukaryota > Viridiplantae > Streptophyta > Magnoliopsida > Lamiales > Oleaceae > Fraxinus > Fraxinus xanthoxyloides. Next base: position 3,553 of record CAIGRL010002892.1, on the reverse strand, counting down.
CAATTTCTGCCTCGAGAATCGGGGAAAAATCGGACTGGAAGACGAGACGAAGAAGGGCCCTCTACACTGGTTATATCGCCAGTACTTGTATAATCACCATCAGGAATCCATGAGATATTGGAGGAATCAACATAACTAGTAGTTCCACCACATGTTAAACTCAAGAAGCCTGTTCAATATTGTGTAAAAAACACTCACAAGGCAATAAATCTATACATACTTAACAAAGAGCATTGCAAAAAAAAAATGCAAATTAGGAAAGGGAACTGAAGGTACACATACCATCTTGATAGCAGAGAGTAAATCCAACAAATCCAGAAAAAACCAACAAACTAAACCAGAAAAATGGGATCAACTCCATAAAAAGGAACAGATTGCTCAAATTGTAAGAACCCAATTTTGCTTATTCAAGAACGGCCTGTTAATAGAACCATATGCATTTAAAAGATCAAGAATGCAGTAGACATCGAAGAACAAGAGGAGAGAGAAAATAAGTAGGAGAGAAAAAGGTGGGGAGAAGAAAAAAAGGGGTTCTTTTTGACCTGTGGGAGATAATGGAGGTGATTTTTGACCTTTGCATGTTGTAGAACTTATCAAAATTTAAATAAATGATTTTGTCCCTTTTTAAGATCTCAAACGAGGTGATTCAATATCCTCTCGTTGTCACTTAATTATACATAAGATTACCGTTTAAGTTTTTAGACAAAGAGGGTCGAGGTGGGTTAATGATAATGTTTCCGTTTGATGATGGTAGTACTATAATTGGCCGTTGCCATGCAGAGCTGTATGAAATTTCCTGTTCAAGTTTCAATCCCTTAATTACTAGAAAACTGAAGTGGGGTGCAGCTAATTATGAACTATTGTCTTCCAAGCCATCTCAAGAAAATTTCAGTAATCGATCATGTTTGATGGTGTTATGGGTAAAATCCCCACATCGATCAAATATCGAAAATTTTGTCTGCTCGTGGTTATTGATCCATTTCTCAGTAGAACTACTCGGTCGAACAGGTTCTAACCCGATTTTTTTGAAGAAAATCTCGGGCAAATTAAAGAAGGTTGGTTGTGCATAGGATACTTATGAGTCCAGCAAAAGAGAAATGATTGATTCCACCTCTTTAGAATTTTGCTTTTAATTATGCTCCGTAACTTATCTTCTTAATCAAGGAAACTTTTGATTTGAGTACTTTAATGTAAACAGTCAAAAGAAACGACATAATTTTACTATGTTCATCATTAATCATCAACGATTATGCAAATTTAGTTGAAGTGTTGAAAATATTTCATGTTTCCTAGCTTAAAAGCTGAAATTCCTCCAAAAAAATAAAATTTTTAGTACCATGATTCTATGGTTAATTCCCTAAATGATCACTAAACTTTGTTAAAAGTTCCCACGGAATCACTAAACTTCATATCTTCTCTAGATAGTCACTAAACTTTGCAAATCGGAATCTCATGCATCACTAAGTGAACGCGGGTTGTGAAATTAGACAGTTTTGACGACGTGTCCGATGGAAAATGTGAAGTGGCTCATTTGTGTACAATTTCTTGGCCAAGTAAGTAAGTTGCTGATGACGTGGACAAATTTACAGAGTTGAATTTTTAGAAACATACGTTTTTAACTTAAAAAGGGAAAAATTGAAATCAATTAAATTAGAAGAAAACCAATCATTCTCAAACCCAAACGCAATAAATCACAAACCCTAATTTCTGCCCCAAATTGTAAGAAGCAAGCCACAAGAAGGCTCATGGTGTCTTGAAATCGACGATGAAGGACCTGTTAGTCGCCCGCAACCACAAGTTGTCTACCTCCAAACACGAAATTGCTTACCTGTGACAATAAAACCGTGACCCCAAAATCGACAAAAAATTTGTTTGTTTCCACAAGAAGATTTGAAGTTTAGCTGTCCCGTGGGAACTTTTGACAAAATTTAGTGGTCATTTAGGAAATTAACCCCACGATTCTATGGGCATGCCTAGCATTTGCATGTTTGGTACATGCTAACGAAAAGTACAATTTCACTTTTTAAAAAAATTTAGGGTAATTAAAAATTAGATTGAGAATTTGATAAAAGTTGTGGGTTCAATAAAATATTTTGTTAAAATTAATTATTTACTTTTGACTTAATTTATTAACAAAATTTTAAATCAAACAAAACATGTACTAAGTATAATAAGTCAAAGAAGAGTACGTAATTAGCGCTTTAACAAGAATTAAATAATCCCCATGTGTTCTTCAAAAGCACTGCAAACCAAGAATAAGAGTCCATTTGATTGCAAATGTGGAAAATTGGTGAAAATAAAATGTTTTACTAGGAATTGGATTGCCTAAAATTTGTTTTCTTGTAAATTGTAATTAATTGTGTTTGACTGGAAAATGTTAAAAGTTTGGTGTTCATTTGACTTTATTTTTCATGAAAATTGTCCATTAAAATAATAATATTTTCTACCATTGGGTCTAAAATTTGTTCCACTTGCAAAAAAAAATTAAAAAAAATTACCATACCGAGTATCATTCGTTTGACATTATTTTGTATGAAAATTGTCAATTAAAGTGATAATTTTTTTTTTATTATTGTGTCTAAAATTTTATCCAATTGCCCAAAAAATATTAATAAAAAAAACAACAACTTGAAAAATCAATTCCAACAAAAACAATAGGAAAACCAATTCACTAAATTTCGAAAAAATGGGCGCGTGAAATTGTAGCGGTGAAAACTTTTTGCAGATAAAATATTGGCCATCAAACATCTACAAAGATCCATGGAAAAAGACGTGCTATCAAACATGGCCAAAGGTTTATTCCTCTCATGCCTCGTTATCGCAGTTAGCTTGAATAGTTAATGCCATGGTTCGGCTCCTATGTGGGTGTGGCACTTGGTTTCGAGCTATCTTTCGAGTTGATGTGTGACGTCAGTGATTATGTCGTAGGAACCATTTATTACACATGTATCACCCGCTTTTTATTCAATTAGCATGCGATTCTTGTTATTATCATTTCATATTATTCTCTTTAGGACCTGTGACTTGCATGTGAGAAGGTCTATGCCATAAGATTGATATATAAAAAAAATAAAAATTGAAATTATCAATCCAGAAGCACGCGATTATTATTCTTTGTTTTTGTTGGTCCAAAGAGATCTCTATTTTCGATGGGTTGAGAACCTCCTTTTCTTATTTTTTATTTATTTATTTAATTCCATATATATACATTATATACTTCGTAGAAGAACAATAGTCAATTTTTAAAAATATTTAAAACTCACATAAATCACATTTTTTTATTTATTATGTTTTTCTTTTTATATTTATAAAAACATTAAAGTAGCAAAAGTTTAGCCTCAATCAAAATACATTACTCTCATTAATTTTTCTACGATTGTGCTTTATGTAGGTTTCCATAATGGTTTACATGCACATGCTGTTAAGAGAAATGATTGGGTTAAAAAAATTTCAACCAAATAAAAAAAAAAATCACCACTCTCTTTTGACACCTCATCTATATGTAAACGGTAAATCATATATAACTCCATTATGTATAAGTAGCATTATTCAT
>CAIGRL010002873.1:0-10743 GCA_903798325.1 Fraxinus xanthoxyloides | reverse complement strand
CATTTTCATTTATTTAATTTTTAAATTTAAATTAAATCGCACTTGATTATTAATATATTAATGTTAGATATCATTTTCTCTAAGTTTAAACTATTTTAATTTAATAAAGTAAACTATTTTAACATATTGATTTTTAATTTTTGAAGCATCGAGACTAATTGTAGGATAATGAATCTAATTAACAAAGATAGATTTATTTTGAATTATTAATATGATTTTTTTTAAAAAAAATATTGTTTTCATAGTATTTTATTGTTTTTGTATTTATTTATTACATCCGGTCGATTTTGGTTGAACCTTTTGACCGTCCATTTTTTCCGAGTCGATTTTCAGAACATTGATAAAGAATGGTGTTACCCTTTTTAATAAGATTTAACATTTTAGATGGAAGTCCAAATTTTAATATGACAAATAAGTTCATTAAGATCAATCGAACAATTTGATTACGATTAAACTCGGAGACGAGCAGTGTGGTCAATCTAGCCACCAACGACATTTTAAATGCAATTTTCTTTCTGTAAAACTTGCTCATCACTAACCTAATACTGGCTCTTCAAATTCACGGATCGAATCGAACAGACAAAAAAATATTAATAATTCTATTAAACTAAACTGAAATAAATAAATTTTCAAGTGTCTGTACCTGCACAGCACGCACGTCCACGAACTACCTATAAACACACACACCCACACCCACCCACACACACACATTCTGTAATTTTTTTTTTTTGTTTTTTAATTTCTTTTGATTNTTTGATTACGATTAAACTCGGAGACGAGCAGTGTGGTCAATCTAGCCACCAACGACATTTTAAATGCAATTTTCTTTCTGTAAAACTTGCTCATCACTAACCTAATACTGGCTCTTCAAATTCACGGATCGAATCGAACAGACAAAAAAATATTAATAATTCTATTAAACTAAACTGAAATAAATAAATTTTCAAGTGTCTGTACCTGCACAGCACGCACGTCCACGAACTACCTATAAACACACACACCCACACCCACCCACACACACACATTCTGTAATTTTTTTTTTTTGTTTTTTAATTTCTTTTGATTGATAAATTCTCTCTCTCACATTCTCACAGGCTATATTCTCTCTCCTAAAAACCATCACAAAACGAAGGAAGATAAAGATCCAAGATTGAATGTCACCATAATTTGACTAAAAAGGGTTGTATATTAAGGAAAAGTTTCTAATTTTAAGCATTTGTAAGTTGAGGTGAACAATGCTCAGTCGCAGATTATTCTTGCTTTTGCTTACTTTTTTCTTAGTGCTCAAGCCTTCATTCTCTCGAGGTCAGCTCCTTACTTGCTCCCTGTTTCTTGATTTCTGTGATTTGATTAGTTTAGTGCATAAATTTTTTGTGAAGGGTTACTGTGGTTCTGCCTGTTCAATTGTGTGTTTGACTCTGGATTTTTTTTTTTTTTTTTTTTTTTTTAATTTTTTTAAAATTTTTTTTTTTTTTTTTTTTGTACTTTTTGGTTTTGGGTTTAATGTAGTTTAGTGGTGAAATTGTTCAGTTTCTTGAATGGATGTGGTTTGATTTAAGTTACGCTTTACTGGAAACTGTTTACTTGGGTCCTATTGAAGCTTGATTTGGTTGTTGTTCTCTTCTGCTTCTCTATATGGAATATGGTTTGATTTCAGATTTACTTGGGTATTAAAAATATGAATTAAAAGTTGGGCTTTTTTATTTCTTCTGGGAGACTGAATATTTGGGCTTTAAGAGGGGAGAAAAAGAAGGGAAAGCAAGAATGGTTGGAATCTGTTTCTGATTTCAGTTTCAAATTTCATGCTCTTGTCCAGTTTCAAACTTTTAGTGTGAAAATTTTAGAATAATCCTTCTTTGTAATAGTGGAGAAAAAATTAGCAAGGAGATGACGGTGACGATATAATATACTTGTAAGATTACTCTGTCTCAGCTTCAAAAGCAAATGAAATTCTAGGAATGTTGACAATGTAATTGTACTTGATTTTAGTTTTAAGTGAGATAGGCTTTTAAAGATATACATTCCTTGTCGGCAATATTGGCTTGGATGGACCTTTTTGACGACCAACTCACAGTGACAACAATACCCAGTAAAAGCTTTAAGCAATTATGATGGATTTGAATATTTTGATGGAGAATGGAGAGAGAAACTAGAGAACTCTGAATTTTCTAGTTTTATTTAAAATTCCTATAAAAAATGCAAAGTTATCTAAATGATAAAAATTGAAATTTTCTAGCTTTAAGACTAATATCATGGAAAGAAAATAAATAAAGATATAATAAATCACAATCTTGTTTTATGCCTAAGATAAGTGCTTTATTTTTTATGAATTTGCAATGCAATCTTCATCACATTTAAATACTTACCTGGTTTTTTGTATTTGAGTTTTTGGTGCTATAACTATATTGTGATTGCTGAAGTTCCTTTAAGCAAATCGGCTCGTTTTGGTCTTCTACAGTATCTGAATCCTTATTTCATTGCAGGGCCATATGCTTTTCGAATAAGCTGTGGAGCACGTAGTGATGTTCATAGTTCTCCATCAAATACTCTCTGGTATAAGGATTATGCTTACACCGGAGGAATACCTGGTAATGCAACCCTCCCAAGTTTCATCTCTCCCAGACTCAAGACTCTTCGTTATTTCCCTTTGTCCGAGGGTCCTGAAAACTGCTACAATATAAATAGAGTTCCACATGGACATTATTTGGTGAGAATCTTCTTTGGATTGGTTGCAGAACCCAGTTTTGACAATGAACCTTTATTTGATGTTTCTGTTGAAGGAGCGTTAATTTATTCTATGCCACCGGGTTGGAGTAATCACGATGATGAGCGAGCTTTTGTTGAAGCCTTCATATTTCTTAAGGATGGCACAGCCTCTCTTTGCTTCCATAGTACTGGACACGGAGATCCAGCAATACTTGCAATTGAGATCCTTCAAGTTGATAACAACGCGTACTATTTTGGTCCAGGCTATGGTCAAGGGGTGATCCTCAGAACTGATAGAAGAGTCAGCTGCGGGTCCCGTCATCCGAAATTTGGTGTTGATTATAGTGCAGATCACTGGGGTGGGGATCGATTCTGGAATTCCATCCAGACATTTGAAGAGAGTTCAGATCGTGCCATATCTACCACAAACAGCATCAAGCAGGCCTCAAAATCACCCAACTTTTATCCTGAAGCTCTTTATCAAACGGCTCTTGTTAGCAGTGACAGTCAGCCTGATTTAATATACACAGCCGAGGTCGAACCTAATCGAAATTATTCCATTTGGTTGCACTTTGCAGAAATAGATCCTTCAGTTACTGCAGCTGGGCAAAGGGTATTTGACATCTCGATAAATGGCGATGTTGCATTTCGAGATGTAGACATAGTGGATATGGCTGGGGGCATTAACAGTGCCCTAGTACTGAATACAACTGTTGCTCTTAGTGGCAGGACTTTGACAATAACCATGCATCCTACAAAAGGGTCCCACGCCATTATCAATGCCATTGAGATTTTTGAACTTGTAATGGCTGCATCCAAAACATTACAAGATGAAGGTACAGAAGACTTGTTCCTGTATTCCTCAAATATAGCATGTTTGGCTAAGCTTTAAATTTAAGGGACTTTTTTTCGACAGTATGAAGAGTAATATTCCCAAAAAAAAAGTCCCCCTTTATGGGACTTTTAAGCTTAAGAAAATATGCTAATAATAATATGCTTTGTTTCCATGTCTTCTTGGATTATACATGATTTGAAAGACGCTATATACAATATACTAGGGTGACCATTCGTAGATGAAGAAAAACATGATAAAATAAAAATTAAATAAGAAAATGTGAACCGTTAGTAGCCCCCTGCATATCTGTTTCTCATTTAGCACGCCTCTAGATATACATTTGTCATGCAGTAATCATAAAGCTAGAGTAATTTGTGGCTAATGATAGTTGCTTCCCATGCTGGGCTAATGTTATTTAGAGCCCGTTTGAGGTTAAAAATGAATTTTAGAATTATAGATTGATGGAGAATGTGTGGTTAAAAAATAAGGAAAAGTTTTGGATTTGAGTATAATATTATTTTATTGAAGAATGTGTGGTTGAAAAGAAGAGAGAAAAATGTATTTTGGATAAAATGGAATCAAACAAGGGCTCAGTCTTGTGAGGTGGGGTCCACTGTCGCATGCCTCAAATTTTTTATTCTTGCACAGTTCAATAAACCATGTGCTCCTGTTTGTCATGATGCTATATTTGCTTATAACCTTAATTTGGTTACTTCTTTTATTTCAATTTATAGATCGTCCCATGAAGTACTGGTATTTTGATTAGAACTTCACGTCTAACTGTCACACAATTGACTCCCCCTCCCCTCCCTATTTTAGTCAGGGCTTTGCAGAAATTGAAGAGTGCACTCGGGCTTCCTCTTCGATTTGGGTGGAATGGTGATCCCTGTGTTCCTCAGCAACATCCATGGAGTGGAGTAGATTGTCAGTATGACACGACTATCAGTAAATATGTGATTGATGGGCTGTATGTTCTCATTCTGTTACTGCACTTTTTAATTCATACGAAGAAATTAAGGGAAAGCAGTTATTAGGAAACATAATAATGGTATAGATACCATAGTTGTTAAACCCTGTTAAGTGACTAGACCACCATTTTTGGTTGAATCAAATGGTTAGCCAACAAATAATAGAAAGAAAGAAACTACTGGTTAGAAGAGGAAACTGGAAAGAGATTAAGCCCATGTTTGGTACACATTAAAATTTTCATTCTCATTCTTCTACTTATTCCAACCATACATTCTTCAATAAAATAATATTTTCCATCACATCAATAACTTTTCTTTCTTTTTCAACCACACATCCTCCACCGATCTATTATTCCAGAATACATTCTTCCAAAATCATGTGGCTCAAACACACCCTAAGAATTGAATTTCAGAAATTTCTGATCTCACCTTATCAAAATGTTCCCATTCATGCTTCAAATGTAGAAGCTTATTTTTACAAGTAACGAGTTTATAGTTGTTTCTTTTACATCAACTTCATTTTGTTTCTTATCAGGTACCGTGTAACACTTTGAATTAAATAGTAACCTGATTGTATGACCATGGCTGCCTTTTCCATACCTTTTATCGATATGTTGTGTGACTTTTTTTTTGCAAGGTCAGTGGTCTAGACAACCAAGGTTTGAGGGGTTCCTTACCAGAGGACGTGTCCCGGCTTCATCATCTCCAGAACATGTAAGTCAAATAGACGCATGCCAGTGAAATTAAATTATTCTATGTGGTGTAATAATCAACTTTCATCAAGGATCCTCTCATGTATATAAGTATTTTTGTTACGTTACATCAAATTTAATCTTAAAGATAGGCCACTTGGTCGCATGAATATGTTTGCAATTCATTTGATCTTATATAAATGATTACTAAATCTTATATTATCCCTTCCTTCCAGTATTTATCTTATCACTGTGTGCTCATTGTGATAAGCTTATATTTCATGCACATGTTACTTGATACAGAAATTTGAGCGGGAACAGCATACATGGTTTCATTCCTTCTTCACTTGGAACAATCACAAGTCTGGAGATACTGTGAGTGAAATTTACTGTTTATCTATTGACTTCGAAGTTCGAACTGATTGATTTCTATATATTTTTTATTCCTATTCTTTATTACATAAACATATATGGGCAGTCCCTCCTTCTCTCCCTCCCTCTCTGCACTCATCTCTGTAATTTGGAAATTTGTATTCTTTGGAGTCCATTGTATGATACGAAATAAATGAAGATGAGTAAGTAAACTATAAATATCATGGAGCATACCTTCGATTTCGTTGGACGACGCAAGTACTTATCACCTAATCAAATCTGCTCATTCCTTGTTCACAGCTTCTGCACTCATGATATCCTGGCTTCTTTTCGTGGCCCCTATACCAGCTTTTAGTAAATAATGCCTTCCTCCATGGGATCTAATAGAGGTAGTTAGGTGTAGGTTGTAGTCATGTGGTATGGCTAGGTTTTATTCTGTGGTTTCTCGGATCAATTTCAAATAATCTTAGTTTTTAGACGGGAGAGTTAGTATTTTGTCAATAAGTCTTGTTTTTCTCTTAAAAAGGGCGAACTAGGAGAACGTTCTTATTTCACGAGTGTTATAAAGCATGTACATGGGCTTATATTTCCCTATACCAAAGAAGTTCTTCGGTTGATGGAGGTTTCTGGTTTCGTTTTTTATGATTCTTTTTAATATACAGAAATCTAGTGCCCCCCTCCCCCTCCCCCTCCCCCAAACACCTGCAAGTCTGCAACGGCATATTCCAAAGAATGACGAGCAATAGGAACCACCATAAATGGTTCCTTCGAGTGTCAAGTAATTGTTTTTAAATGTAGTTACAAAGAAGTCAACAAGTGGAATTTGGAAAGTTGATATTGAAGAAAATTAATATATTTCTTTAAATTTGGTAATCCAAATGTGGCTATCTGTTAATGTTACTATAATTAGTGGAATCTGTAGTTTAGTTTTCTATACATAGTGGTGCTTTCTAGTTCAACAAAATGCTGACGGAAGATGTGAACGACAGGGATCTCTCATGGAACTTTTTCAATGGATCTATTCCTGAAAGCATCGGGCAGTTAACCTCACTGAAGAGACTGTAAGATTCTTCGACATTTGATTTCCTATTAAATGGAAATACTGTTTAGACGACTCTAGTATAATTTTATTGTACAGCTATCTGAATAGCAACTCCCTTTCTGGAAAAGTCCCTTCTGCGCTTGGAGGAAGGCTCTTGCACGGAGCTAGCTTTAAGTAAGTTCTTGACATGCCAGTTTTCAATCACCACAAAATTCTTGTAGATGTTGGACTCTTTTTTATCGTTCTGTCTTATAATACTTACAATGGACGTTTGCAGTTTTACGGATAATAAAGGTCTTTGTGGAATACCTGGATTACCGACATGCGGACCCCATCTTTCTGCTGGTGTTAAAATTGGCATTGGGTTAGGTGGGTGTGTGGCATTCCTACTCCTTGTCACGTGCTTAACTTGTTGGTGGAAAAGGCGGCAAAATATTCTCCGTGCTCAAAGAATTGCAGGTAAGCGTATTTTAATTTGGGAAAATTGCATCGTCTGTTCCAACCTATATGCCTCGCAGCCTCGCCCAGTCCAAGTTAGGAAACAAAATCTAGTTCATAGAGTTCGAAATATGAGGGCGATAAGACGATTTAACAGAAATATGGATACATTGCATTGGCTCCAGATAAGATAGTGGTCTTTTGACTTTAGTTACTTTATGTTTTTCTCAGCGAGAGACGCCCCTTATGCAAAAGCAAGAACACATTTTTCTCGTGATGTACAAATGGCTAGACACCACAGCCACGAGAATGCTCGAACAGCAGACGAGAATGGTCCTAGCTTACTTTCATGATTGATTAACCATTGGGTTTGAAGCACAAGCCAAAATTCCCATATTTTGTGGCCAAACTTGTGCACATCAAGAAGCCATCCCATGACATGACATTTCAAATGGGTTTAGCTTCACAAGTTCTATAGTGTACCTGGTCATTTAAATCGGACCTCTATTGGGTACAATAACTCGTAGAAATTGAGATCATAATGTATTTGTCCTAGTCATGTATACATTCATACACGTATCTTTTGGATGTACGTATCTCACGCTAGTTGTCGTATGGAATACAATTGGTAATTTTGATTGTATTTAGTCATTCATATGAATCGTCTCACTCAGTGCATCTAAGCCTCGTGTTAATTTAATAAATGATATTTTGTTCTCCTCTCCGAATTTCAAGTTTATAGATTCTTTTGTAGTTTAGACGTGTCTCACTCAACCCTTGAATTTTATATTAAATACTTGAATTTTAATGCTGATTTTATCCCAATTTAACATTATGGGCGTGTTCGATCGTACTTTAAATTCGATTAAAATTGAGAATATAACTGTTATTGGGTCTCACTCGTCTAATAAAAGTCAACAATAACGGTTAATTTTTCAATTTTAATCTGATTTTAATCCATACCGAACACGTCCTATATTCTTAAATGCTTGAACTATAGAGTAGAGTTTATCCCTAACAAATATTAAATACTTGATTTTAATGCTGATTTTATCCCACCGTAAGATTTTATACTTAAAATAAATTCTTGAATTATAGTGTAGATTTTATCCCATGTTAAAAACTTTTATGATTCCTTCTTATTAATTGGTGGGCAAATTTTAATCATATTTGACATAATTTTATGACATTAACAATCTGGAATACATTAATTTACTAATACAATTAGTGTACTCTATTTTAATGGTCGATTATATAATTATTCCATATCCTTTTTTAGTTATTTTAATTTAAGATTCACAAAGAAATACATAGTAAAATGTATTTAATAATTATAAAGTATAATTGTTCGATCGCGTCTAAGACTAGGTGTCAAATAAATGTGTTTATGGTATTGGAATATACATTGAGTATCAGTAAGATTATTTCACGATGTAATAGGTTGTTTTACTTTTAAGAACATTAAGAACACAATGAAAGAGTAATACTATCCATCAGCAACGGATTCAACACTCGACGAGCTCCAATGATCACCCATTGTGGATCCGTTGGCAATAATTTTTTTTGTGTCGTATATATATATATAAATTAAATTGACAGTTAACATTTATTGAAACCCAAAAATTTATTTGTTTTAATATTATCATTAAAGACTATTCAATCGGCAAGAAAATTTAGCAATTCGGATACAAATTGACACTAATTTTTCTTCCCACGTTTAATGTCAAAATCTTTGCCATCTTTAAAGCTATGAAAGTCTCTCTCAAATTTTTTTTTTCTAGACTAAGATCATTAACAAATCGAATCAAGAAAGTAAGTAATTTGACCAGATTTTCAAACTTGAGGTTTTTACTTGATAAATATTATTATTAGACTTGTAGATAACATTCATTTACACTTTCAATTAGAATTAAGATGCAAATAATTTCAATTCACATTATTGATTTTTATTGTCACCATTGATGGTGAACAGTCAACGACCGCTCACTCGAAATCTTAGATCCACCACTGCTATTTATAATTGGACATCAATGTTTAACAACATACTTAAGCTAGATTTATGTGAGTATAGTAACAATGCTTTTACGACATTTTTTAAAAATAAATCACTAGCTGATATATTTTATTAGCAACAAAAAAATATAATACTCTAAAAAATAATATGCACAATAATCATACTTCTCATCAACTATAATATTTTTATGGTTCATAATCTCTTTCGAGCTTACCATTTTGAACGAAATTGCTTGAATTTATTACTTCACCCCCAAATTGGGTTAGGTGTAACTTTTACTCTTCATTTAATCCTTAAATCCTGCTTCTTAATCAGAGATTAATGATCAATCAAGTTCTCGAGATGTCTCATACATATTTTGTTACATTGTAAATCATTGTATTTCGAGAGTTCAATTGACGTGATGATTTGGTTTTCGCTATTCAAGTTTGTCGTATCTTTGAAGGGTTGTATTTTAAAATTATTTCGAAACTTAAATTAAAAGAGACTAAACAAACATAACATGAGATTTATAAAACTGGTAAGAGCTACATTACATTAAAGCTAGGAAACTGAAAGTTACATTATTTGAAGAACACAAAAGGAAAAAACAACATTTTCTTGCACACAAAAGAAACACACCATATTACTTCATAGACAATTTAAATTCAGATGACCGCCGGCGATCGGCATCAATCCTCCTCCGGTGGTTCCTCGTTCAGATCAATATCCATTTCTTTGTTGGATGATATAGAGGACAATTGCATAGTCCCTGCCCGGATCTTTGCGCGGATGAATTCGGCGATTTCTTCCTTGGCTTCATCTGAAAGATAAAGACCTAATGGTAGCGGTTCAGGCTCTGGACGGCGGCGGTAGTTTCGGGGAACCTTCTCTCGCTGATCCTGATTGGGAGCCACAGGGAGGCGACGCTGAGGCGGACTTTGAATGTGAGACCTCATCGGCTGGCCTAGAGAAGGAGCCGATGTCAAGCGGCGCTGCGGATAATATTTCTCAATGGGAAAGCTTCTAGGAGGAGCCAGAGTCAAGTCAAAAGGACTGGATTCCGCCGCCTTAGGCATGGCGGCGATGGCATCCCGATTGGACGACTCAACGGTGCTGCTCTGGCTAAAGCTCCTAGAACCACCGGTCCCATGCATAATACATGTAAAGCCATTTACGTTCATCCTCACATTAGGGAAATTCATCTTTGCCTTTGCACCATGGTACCTCCAGGCGGCGGCATCATAGGCTCTGGCGGCTTCCTCCGCCGTGTTAAAAGTTCCAAGCCATCTCCGGCGGCCCTTGCCTGCAGGTTCCCTAATCTCTGCAGAAAATTTCCCCCATGGCCTCTTCCTTACACCACGGAAACGCACCCCATTTGAAGCCCCACCGTCACTCATCTTCACCACTCTCTTCCCAGGCGTCATTATCTCTATATCCCTCACTGTGTTTTGTAAGAGAATTAGGGTATGGCTAGATGAAGGAGAAAGGTGTTTATATAGTCAAGCTAGGTGGGGCGAGCGGGTGTGGGGGTAACAGTGTAGGGAGTGTGTTTGAGTGTGACCCACGAGAGTACGTGGCAAGTGGCAGCGTTGCTCTTAGGACACGTCGAAATTAGGGATTAATATTGTAATAACATGCATGGCAAATGGTCTCGGACGTGTACAACCAAGAGGTGCCCTTTTTTTTTTTTTTTT
>CAIGRL010002858.1:0-13156 GCA_903798325.1 Fraxinus xanthoxyloides | reverse complement strand
TGTTGGTAGCATAACTGAAAACAATCAAAACACGTTTTGAAAAATTTTGACTTGATTTTAATTGAAAATACTCAAAACGATATTTTTGACGTTTTCAATTTTCTTTGTAAATTTTTAACTCGTTTTTGAAAATAAGTACATATTTTTTTACTATTTTAAAAAATCGAAAACAGAAAATATGATGAAAATGACGAAGAGAACAACCCCTTATTTTTTTTTGTTGAGGGGGGTGGGGATAGCGTAGGGGTGAGGAGGTTGGGTAGTCTTTTTTATTATTATTTTATTATGAAAATGTAAATATATCATTTTACCCCTCATTTAATTTGTTCATTGGAGTTAAAATTGCAATTCCATTGTTGACTAACGGCATTGTGGACGGAATTAGTGATTTGGACCATGACTAGTTAAATATAAAGGTTTGGTACCTCTGTTGCAATATTCCATTTATCTATTAATTAAAGTTATGGATAATTGCAGCAAAGCTCCAAACTTTTAAAATACTAGTAAGTTTTCCTCAAACTTTTGATTTATGGTAGTCGTCACCCCTTTTTCAAAAGTTGTAAGTGTAACCCTTTTGAATGATTTCCGTAAAAAATGCCGTCAGTTGAAAACACAAAAAGATATGCAGCATGATTTTGAAAAAGCCATTCAAAATCTTCAGCCAGTTTCTGCATAATATCTGATACGTTTCTTGGCTGGACTCAACAATCTGCTACAAGATTTGGGATTTCTCGGCTGGTTTTTTCCGGCATGGGAATTTTTCCACCACCGTGTGTCAGATAATGGGTAGAGATAGGCCGCAAGCCGGAGCAGTTTCCCCGAATAGTCCATTTCTAATACCTGATTTTCCTAAATTGAAGTTGACAAGAAAAGACTTTGATCCACCTTTCTGTGAGATTGAACCCACTGGAGAATAGGTGGATTTCATGGCGGAGCAAATCCTCCACTGGTTTGTTGTGGAGGCTGGGGTGGGGGCGAGGGGTAGGGTAGGGTTGGGTTGGAGAAGAAGGGTAAGAAAGTTTTTCCTTTTCCATTTTTTTGATTTTTTGAATTATATTTTATATTGTAATATTATAAAGTTATCATTTTACCCTCATTTAATTGGTAAAAAATATCGAACTTTAATTCTTTGGTTCAACTAACAACATTTTTTACGGAAACCATCCAAAAGAGCCCTCCACCTACAACATTTGAAAATATTAGATGTGACAATTGCAACAAATCAAAAATTTGAGGAAAGTCTATTATTATTTAAAAGATTTGGGTCTTTTGCTACAATTATCCCTTAAAGTTATTATAAGAGTTGGATTATGTAGACAATCTAATTCAATTTACAACTTTAGCCGTGTTTGGGTCAGATTAAAATTTGATTTTAATTTAAGTCGAAATCAAACAATCAGTATCAATAGCATCTTTTATGAATCTCACATCTTTTCAATCACACATTTCAAAAATTTCTATTATAATCCAATAAAAATCTGATTTTAATCCACGTCAAACACCGTTCTAAACAAAAGTTAAACGTGATAAATATAAAAGGAATCTTCCCCTGAATAACCAAAATATAAAAGGAATCTTCCCCTCGTGGAGGAATAGGTCCGGTCAAAATTTTTGTTTGACTAGACTTGGTTCTTTTGTAATTCCGTTCAAACACTAAGGGCAAATATGACATTACACTAACAATATGCGAGGGTATAAATGTCATTGGGGAAATTATCTGTCTAGAATAAAATGCGCGTATGTCCATATATTGAGTTTTTAGTCTATTTGTTTTTGTGAATCGTCTTCTTCTGTGAATCATATTTCAGATATCATTCAGACGTTGATCTACATAATATCTTGGATGCTTCAAAACGTCGTCGTTGCAAGTCGATTTTCTTGGATTTACTTTTCGCACTCGCTGCCTGCCTATATTCTTGACATCTCGAGGTAATTTTTCTTTTCAAATGAGAATAGATAGTTCTGGTTTTCCGTTTGGATTCTAATTTTTTTTTCTTATATATACACTTTCTGGTTGATTGATTTACTATTTGCCTGGTATTTAAATACTTGAGTTAAATCTCATGCTCGATGAGGATGATTCCTTGGCCTTTGCTGTTTGGTATTTCCGATTTTTGCGTATTAATATGGATTTTATTTATTTATTTTTTATGTAATTGGTTTATCTTTCAGGATAGTGCTGCTGAAATTACGTTTTCAGCATAAAAATGGGACATTGCTTAGCTAAGGTACGTTTCTCTGCTTACCTTCTTCAATTATTAATCAATTTGCTTGTCTAAGACACTTTTATGTTGTAGAAATTATTTTGTTTGCCTGGATGAGCGGTACATGAAGTAAATCTATATTCTTAGATTTATAGATTGGAGTAACATTTATGTAGGCAAGCAGAAGGCATTGATGCAGTAATTTCTATGTTGTATCATACAAGGTTGCTGATGATATGAAGCTATCGATTATCAGTTTCAGCTGGGAAATTGTTATCTATGTTGGGATATTTTGGATTAATGGAAGAAGCATTTTAACGTTTTTGACAGGCTCGATTTACGAAACTGTTGCTGCAGTTTTTAGCAGTCCAAAGTATATATTATGAGATTATCTAAACTGGTGTCTCGTGATCTCAAATTGTGTCACACGCATGTATTTCACCTTTGACGAAAAATATTGTATATCTTGTATTGCAGCCTACTAATGATGGAGATGATTCTGAACATAATGTTGACTTTGCTGGTGGAAATGTCCAGCTCATCACAACGAAGGAAAGTTGGGAGCAAAAGATGGTAGAAGCAAAAAGAGATGGCAAGATTGTAAGTAGACAATTCATTTTTATTTTATTTTTTCTTTTTGCACTATTTTTAAATTTTACCTTAAAGGAGATATACATTGCCTAATTGTGTTCGTGCAATAAATAATATATAACTGCAAGATTGTAAGTAGTCAATTTTCTCCCCTTTTTTGCACTATTTTTAAATTTTACCTGGAAGGAGATATACATCGCCTAATTGTGTTCGTGAAATAAATAATTCATAGCTTGCATTCCTCACTCCACACCAGATACTGTTCCTTCCAACACCACATAAATACTGATGAGAATTGTATATGGTGATGTATCATGTGAGAATATTCATGCACGCACAGATACAAATGCATATAGACACATGTATGCAGACGACAAATTATACTTGAACAGGGCATGGACTATAATTAAACCTGCTTGAATTGTTAGCTTCTCCTTGGGTTATGTTTGATCTACTGGATATAATAATGGCATCCCTTTCTTTACAGGACTTCTCTGTGGTGCACTTCACAGCAAGGTCTTAATTTTATATTTAGCTTAAAGCTTTGGTTCCATAAAGCAATAATGGAAAGTCTTTCGTCACTCGTGTTTAGGTTTCGTTTTGCAGTCCCCACATTATGGAGTTCTTAACTTTAATTGATTTGGTTATTCCTTTGTGTCATTCCATAATGGCAGCCAGTCAAGAGAATGAAAATGAGCTATGCAGCCCATTCTAGGTGGGATACCTCTCAAGCTAGAATCAGAATTCCTTCCTGGCAATTTATGTACCAAACTTGGATTTAATTCCATCCTTTTACTTGAGTTCACCTGTTCAAGATAACATATTTATCAAAATTGAAGGTGATAGCCAGGATTATTCACAATGAAAAAGACATGATTGCTAATTATTTTTTCATGCTTATTACTTTCTCTGTCTGTTTCATATCCTATCTATTGTCATTTTTTCTGACACTGATTTGACTATTTGACAGGTAATTGCAAATTTTAGTGCTACATGGTGTGGTCCTTGTAAAATGATCGCACCTTTATACCGCGAGCTGTCTGAGAAATTCCCTGCTCTGGTTTATCTTACCATTGATGTTGATGAGCTAACTGTAAGTACTTTGACGCTGAAGAACTCCAACTGCTTAAAGCTACTCTATAAGCATTTCAAGTGTTTCTTGAAGGCCTATTTAAAGCTGTCTGTGTTGCCCTAGTTAGAATTAGAACTCTCTAAACTCTGCAAAACAATTGTATAACGGGATAATGTCCCTAAAGTATACCTCCTCATTCTACGAATGGAAAGTATTTATCCGGTTCATTCTTTCAGGAATTCAGTACAACATGGGATATCAAAGCAACTCCAACCTTCTTCTTCCTTAAAGATGGACAGCAAATTGACAAGCTTGTGGGGGCCAATAAACCGGAGCTGCAGAAGAAGATTATAGCCCTACAAGATTCTGCTCCTTGTACCAGAAATAGCACTCTGTGATTGTGAGCTTTCGATATTGAAGGGTTTCAAGTTCTTGTTTTTTCACCCTTGTGAGTGACTGTAAATGTTCTATGGTAAATTTGATTGCTAGTAAGTTTTGTGTTTCGGAAATTCTTGAGGTTGCACTCAAATGTTCAAAACACCCTTGTTCTGAAATATTAAGGTTTTTGTATTAATTTCATTTTTTGGTTGAGGACTGATTTGGGGCTGTATTTTTATTTCCTTCTTGCATAGACCCGTTTTAATTATCAGAGGTTACACTGATTCGAGCAGATTATTTTTAGTTAAGGTTATATATTACTAGATGCAGTTGGCCTCGAACCTCGAACTGGAGTAAAGCTATCTTGGTAGAACATGTCATAGGAAAAACGAATAGATCAAAACTATGATCAATTCAGATTATGAGAGTTCAAGTTGTCAAACGAACACTTGAAGATCAGTAATAGACAGCAACGAACCAATTTCACAAATTTGTGTAATTCTGTGCAACTTAATGGGATTCAGGAAAACATTTCGAAAGCAAGATTATATATGAAAAACTTTTAGATATCACCGTGCTTTAGGGTTCGTGATCTGTGAAAACACGGCACTCGGTGTCAAACCATCTGAGTCGTCACTGGCAAGGCTTTCGACCACCAATACTCATGGACATTCCACTGCTTTTCGAATCTGTTAAATTGCCATCAAAACCTGAGGATGCATCTGGATCCATCTTCCTTTTTCATGTGACGTCCAGTTCTCCAATACTCGTGTCACTTTCCTCATCGCTTTCTTGAAGTTGCAAAGCAAACTTAACGTTCCAAAGCACATCGACCATAGAGGGCCTCTCCGTCCCATCGTCTGATAGAGACTTCACTGATGCATCAGCAAACTTCTTAAAGCACTCGAGTGCAACCTTAGGCTTTAGATATGGATCGATTATCTGGTCAAGAATGCCCAAGTTATGGCAATGAAGAGCCCACTCCGCTAAGCAAACTGGCTTCTTTGGAAGTGTTGGGTTTAAAGCTGGCCGATCACACTATCTCAAAAAGTACAACTCCGTATGAGTAGAACATCGGATTTTTCAGTAAATTGCTGGCGTATGAAGTACTCAAAATCAAGATAACCAAAACTACCCTTTACAACAGTGCTGACATGAGTGTGATCGAATGAAGCACCCGTGTTTTACAAGCCAAAATCAGTAACTTCTGCCACCCACTTCTCGTCGAAAAAGGATGTTAGTTATCTTTGACATCACAATGAGTAATAGTGTGCTTTGCACCTATGTGTAGACAGTGCAAACCACAAGCAGCGCCAATTCAATTCTCGAGCCTCTACTTCCACGGCAATGGAGGTTTCAAGTATAATTTGGAAGAATAATGAAATTGGTTTAGTTGAGTTGTAAATTAATTTTTTTTTTTTTATACGACCGTAACATGTTACGAATGATTTTTGTTAGCCACGTCAACGAATAAGTTAGAGGATTTTTTTAGACGAAGAAATTTTGTTAGCCACGTCAGCGAATAAGGATTTTTTTAGGGTGATGGATGGATCGAATGCAAACGAGAAAAGTTCAGCAAACATTTAATGTTTAGCGAGTAAATCCTGACCATCATTCATATGAATTGAATGGTTATTGAAACACCGTTGGTTAGTTTTTTCATCGTTCCAAATATGGCGTATAATGCTGTTGTCAGCTCTTTCAATAGCATACAAAGTTCGTCTCTTCAAGTGATATCGCTCATTCATTTTCACCCATTCTCCTCTTCAGAACTACTACTTCATTAAGATGAACAGTGGCTGCCCTAATGCAAAATCAGATCAAAGTACCGTACCAGAATCACACAGAAAGGTATTATGGAAGTACTTCTTGTTGGTTCTAGTTTTGAGGTACACACTTCAGCTTTTTCTTGATACCCATAATTGTTGGATGCCAAATTTACGAAAATAATTGTCTTGTTTATAGTCCTTCAATATTTTAGAGAGATAGTTCAAAATTACAATTTGGGCAGATAAAAAAAGTGTATTCTGGTATAGTACACTTCTTGATTTTAATATTGGGTAAGTTTTGATCTTACCTAATTAAACGTCATAATTTGATTCTCGCCCAAAGATATGTTACTGACTCTCGAGAGCATTAAATCATGATTCATGACTTATTTTTTTCCAGATTATGGTTTCAATATATTTTGTACCTTCTGTGCTTTCTTTCTACACAAAACCACACATTATACTTTGAAGCTAAGGACCGATGTTTATTTTACACTTAACATAGATTCAGGTAATATTAAATATTCAAACTTATCTATTGGCCTTTCATTTCATGGATGATGATGCATTGACAAAGACGTCCTAAGCTAAAATCTGCTGAGCCAATTAGATTTATTAGTACAAATTTTCTTCAAAGAGTCTAATGTATATATGTTTGTTGATTAGTGCTCACTTTTATACTACATTTATGGCCAAATCTTGTTAACATTCTTAATTTTCGCAAAAACTTCGAAAAAAATGTGAAGAAGGTAGAGGAAGCAAAGATCAGTTCCCATCCGATCCAATCCGACCCACCATTTTCATTTTCTATCCATAGCTGAAAGAGAGGAGTGCATCTTTGCTTTGAAGGCATCCAGATGGTTTCCTCATCATTACTTCTCTTGAGTACAATTTTTTTCCCTGCACTACGTTTCAAAACATGGAAATGTTTGCATATATATTGGCTGCTTGAAACAAATTCAACGCAGTGTTGAGTTGAAAATATGGAGAAACTGGTGTTAAAATACAGATTCTTAGCCATTTATTTGGCAGTTGTTCTTATAATGTTTACCGGTAGCATAGAATCTTATGAGAATTCTGAATCAGTGGATGGTACAGACAGTGGTTTTGCATCACCAGAGATGAACAATAGGTGCCTTTTATGAAATTTCTTCCCTCCCCCAGTCAGATTTGGTTCAAGTAATTTTGTAATCAGTCAGAATATGTGATGCATCTATCTGTGCAGGATTTATCATCACGGTGAAAAGGAAGAAGCAGCATGGAGTCTAGTGAAGAAAAATGGGAACCAATTTATAGTCAACGGGCAGCCTTTCTACTTCAATGGATTCAACACTTATTGGTTAATGGTGTTTGCTGTGGATCAATCGACAAGAGGAAAGGTTACTGAGGTGTTTCAACAGGCATCTGCAGTGGGACTTACAGTATGCCGGACTTGGGCTTTCAACGATGGCCAGTGGCGTGCTCTTCAGAAAACCCCTTCTGTTTATGATGATGAAGTTTTCAAGGTGCATCTTTAATTAACAGTTATTCCTATACCAATCCTCTGTACAGGATTGCAATTACATAAAAGGCATGTTTGTATGCTGAATTGCTAGAAAGGTATGTGAAAAAAAATTGTCAGTGGTCTCGTCCAGCTTACGAAACATGCCAAAAGTCAACTTTTTCTATCCCTTTTGTTAAGGAGACTTCGGAGAGTGACTATTATTTTTTTTCCAAGCTCGAAAACTTTCAACCTGGGAAATGGCCTTTTCTACAGAAAGAAAAATTTGAAACAACTTTGCATTAACAATAAACTGATGGATTTAGCCATGACTAATCGCTCAACTATGGGATCTTTATTGTTGTAAATCGTTACTTTCGGGTTTCAGGCCTTGGATTTTGTTATTAGTGAAGCAAAGAAGTACAAGATAAGGCTCATATTATCCTTGGTTAATAACTGGGAAGCATATGGTGGCAAATCACAGTATGTCAAATGGGGTAAAGCTGCTGGCCTCAATTTGACTTCTGATGATGATTTCTTCTCACATCCAACTCTCCGAAGCTACTACAAAGCCCATGTTAAGGTAAGTTCCTTGAATTAATATGGCCCTTTTGTAATAATAACTCCAAGTTTTGAAATTTAATGCTTTTTGGCTCCTTCAGATGGTGCTAAACAGAGTCAATACTATCACAAACATGACCTACAAGGATGATCCTACTATTTTTGCTTGGGAACTGATGAATGAGCCACGGTGTGGATCAGATCCCTCCGGCAATATATTGCAGGTTTGGTTTCTCATTAGAGTTAAATGAAAATTTCAGACATATAGCTAACAAATCCTGAAACGTTAATTTTATACTACGTTGCTGGCAGGATGTTTACTATAACCGCAGCAATTTACTGATATTTTTTAAATGCCAATATTTTAATAGGAATGGATAGAAGAAATGGCAGTATATGTAAAAAGTATTGACCCAAAGCATTTGGTGGAGATTGGATTGGAAGGTTTCTATGGTCCATCCACTCCCAACAGGGTTCAGTTTAACCCAAATACCTATGCTCAACAAGTTGGAACTGACTTTATCAGGAATCATCAAGTTCTTGGGGTTGATTTTGCTTCTGTTCACATCTATCCAGACTCTTGGTAAGTTTAATAATGGCTTTGAAGAATTCTCTCAAGTTTATTTACGTTATGAAGTTATTTTAGCTTATTTTTCTTCCTTAATACCATTTAACATGCTTATACTACAATTGTATAACTTTGTGTTTCAAGTACTACGTATTTCTTTTGAGTTCACAATAGAGATTCTTAGTGGTTTTTTCACATCATATGAAGGATTTCGCAAACAATTTCGGATGCTCATCTACAATTCACCAAGTCATGGATACAATCTCATATTGACGATGCTGAGAATTTCCTTGGCATGCCTGTTGTGTTTGCCGAGTTTGGTGTTTCAGCAAAAGATCCTGGCTATAATTCAACATACCGAGATACCCTCTTGAGCACTGTGTACAAGATCCTTTTGAACTCGACTAGGAAAGGAGGTGGTGGTGGTGGTAGCCTTCTGTGGCAGTTGTTTCCTGAAGGGACAGATTACATGGACGATGGGTATGCAGTTATTCTTTCAAAGTCTCCTTCAACATCGAATATCGTTTCTCTTCAATCTACCAGGTTAACAATGTTCAATTCCTTGTGCTCTTCGAAATGCCACTGGGGTTGCAAGAAAAAGCATGCCATGGAGACGTTCCTATATCACGATGAGCTCTAATTTTCTTTACTTTTGTCCTACTAAATAAACTATTGATGTCGTATATTCCCGCACTCTAGTTCATTATCATGTATAGCCATCACCAAAGAGCACGGGTGCACGCAGATTGCAGATTGGAATGAAAACCAAGCTGTTGAATGGAAAATAAGATATTTAATTTCAAGCTCGCTGTCAAGGCGTGACGTTTTGCAAGCGCCTTCTATGCGCATTTTTTAGAACACAATTAACTAGTAACGCTATAAATAACAATACCATTAGTAACAATATGGATCACCTCGCCATCAAAAAACGGACAAACCATGTTCAATATGTCCAAATCAAAAACAAATACCAGTTCCCCTTGTTATACTTTTCTCAATTAAGTAATTATTAACGGGTTACAGATAAACATAGGAACAAGACTTCATCTCCACTCATCCTAGTACCTAGCACAAGGGGCTATTTCTTTGGAGAAAGGAGGAAGCAGGCCTCACGTAGGTGAAACCCTGCAAGAGGCTACCATCAACTTTGGGACTGGAAACTGGAGAATCAGAGAGCAGCATTTCAGTGTTAACACCTATCAAAGTTAGTAATGTAGTGTTTCCCTGCTACTTCAGGCCGAAAACTTGGTTGCATTCCCCCGCTACAAAGCCCGCCTACTGGGTTCCTTTTGCAGCAGCTGTGAAGTAAGAAAAACTTGGTACAATCAAATTTTTGCATATATGAGATTACGAGGAAAGCTTTCAAAAATTACCCCTTTGAGCAGAGAATGTGCTTCACTCGACAAAAATGCTGGCAGCTTTATCTTATCCTTAATTATCTATTGCTGGATTTTGTCTCGATTTCCACCAATAAAAGGAGGCTGCAAGTTTAAATAATTAGTAAGCAAAAATAAATTCTCCAAGATGAGGTGATTAATTTTACAGGAGATAGCAGAGATAGACATTTCAATACGATATTCAGATTCTTTCCTCATTTCAGTTATCTTTTGCACACATGTAAATCCAACCTCGAAAATAAGGAAGTCAGGAACTACATATCTAGGCATCGGAAGTTCTATATAACATAAAATCAAAAAAATAATATTATCGTCCTGCAACTGCAGCCATAACCTTCTAATTCCTACATATTTCATGACTAAAACTCTTTACAAGTTCACAAAAAATCCATTAATGCAGGACCACGTAAATAAGCTCATAATAAAAATCAGGAAAATAGAAGGATGGAGATATTGAGAAGCAGAAAAATATGATAAGGATTGACTATACTAGTAGAAGACCTGATAAGGATGGATATCTTGAGAAGCAGAAAATTTTAAATGAAATTCACATTTAGAACTCCTATAAGATGCTACCTTCCCAGTGAGCATCTCAAACAATAGAATTTCAACACTCCACCAATCAGCAGCCTTGTCATGTCCCTTCTCAAGAATAAATTCAGGTGACATATATCAACGAAAGGTCACGTAAACGCGGAGCAGGTGAACACGGAGATCGAAGGTCACGAGTTTGAATCCCCTGCCAACACTTCCTCAGTCGAGCTCGTTACGCCGGACTTGCCCAATGCGATTTACTTCTTCTATGTGGTTTGTGGGCTACTGCACATAGAGCAGGGTTTACCCAGTGAGCACTCAGTGATCGGGCCTCCGCCCCTTCAGGGTGGTCAGGGTTCCGCTGACGAGTAGCGGCTGCAGATTCCTACGTCAACAAAAATAAATGAGCTTGACAAGAAATTAAGTTGTTGTTTGACCCTTATTTTTTTTGAAAATACATTTTTTTCTATCTTTTTTCCAACCACACATTCTTCAATAAAATAATATTACACGCAAACTCAAAACTTCAATTGGATCTTCAGCCTCATGTATGGTGAGCCCCCTAAGTTTCAGTGACTGATTAATACAAGCAGAAGGGCCGACTGATGAATGTGATCGATTATAGATTACCTCAGGATCATTGTAGACAAGCTCAGTCACATCGGCTGTTCCAGATATCACATCAATGAGTTCATTTGGGGTGTAAATTGGAAGGACAAAGACATCAGAGAAGTCAAACTCGACCTGCTTTGAGGAAACAATATCAGGGGGATTCACAGGTAAGATTATCTGAAATTGAACAGGCTTGCACATGTGAGCTTTTGTCGGATCAGGTAGCCTAGAAGAAACCATCCTGATAAATGCTAATCCAACAATGCAGATGGCCGAATACTAATCACTAATACAAATGAATTCTACCAATGGCATTAATCAAAGAATTGCCAGAGCAAAAGGTAGGAGTTTTAAAGAACTTTGACAGCAAGCAGACAAGAATCCAGAAAAAGTAGTCATTCTTGTTTCCTGATTTACAGGAAACTACGTCTGAAACAGTGATTCTTGAACTCATGAAGATCTGGCAGTGTAATCTGTCAATCAAATTAGAAAGCAAGTCAGAGCACAAGTTAGATGCAAGTCCATCAGACTATTTCTGAATGTGTGACTACGTAATTCTAGAAATTGTTCAAGATTTATCAGATAATAAATCAAATCACTGCCTTATTTAAGTTATGATAAGACTTGAAGGCTTGTATTACTAACATATGAAATAAATGTAATAGGTTTAGCAGACACATGAGTAATTGGCCAACACTTTTCGAAAGGTCTTAAAATTTCAGAAATAGTTGAACTCAAAGGCAAAAATCAGCTAACTTATGTTTCCCTAACATTGATGATGATGATTTGCATCCATCCTCCAACTATCAAAAACTGGATCAAGGCACCCAGCAACTATATAAATTAGTTGATAAATTATTTTACGATAAACTATAAGGCCCTGTTTGATACACTTTTTCCATGGAAAATTTTTTCCACATTTGGCTCAAATGCTCACCAATTCTTGGTTTTGTAGGTTTTTTTTTTAAGCAATCGCAAATTTTTAATATTTTCGAAAGTAGAATGTTTTGTTATGTTCCTTTACCAATATACCCTTATTAAATTTCTCCTGTTTAATATATGAACTTCTTGAAATCATCCAAAATACACACATTTCCCACTTCTTGAAAACATGGAACAATTTTCATTTTTTCTTTTTTTCAAATTCTTTATTAATTCCAACAATAATTTATGATTAAATAGGGGTAAATTAGGAAAGATTTTGGCAAAAATTAATTTTTCAATGACATTAAAAAATCTTTCTTAATCCGTCTGAAAAACGAAACAAGCCTATATAATTAGGACGGAGGGAGTACCATTTATAACCATCGTGAAATCACCAATCGGTTGACTCGAAAATCCATGTCACACATAATAATGCTTTCCATTAAATCAATGTCTTGGAAATTGCCAAGAATAGGTACGTCAGGAGAGTGGATTATCTCAGTCATTCGCTCGATAAAAGGAATTGATGACCTTCGAGATTCTAGGGCTTATATTAGGCATCCATTTAGATGATCGAGATTTTGTAGCTTGATCTAATGATTGTTGTTGCCTATAAATAACCCATGCATTTAGGGGTGGACAAAATGTCCAGACCAAACCAAACCAAACCAAACCANAATAATTTATGATTAAATAGGGGTAAATTAGGAAAGATTTTGGCAAAAATTAATTTTTCAATGACATTAAAAAATCTTTCTTAATCCGTCTGAAAAACGAAACAAGCCTATATAATTAGGACGGAGTGAGTAATAAATTGAAAAGCATATTGGAAATGACATTTTACATAGAGTTGGCCTCACCAATTAAGAATAAATTAAAAGAAGATCAACTTTGATGGTTTGGATGTGTTTTGTGTAGATTGAAGTAGGCTCATGTTCATAAGAATGTAGCGATTTCAATAGAATATGTAAGAAGATTGAGGAGTGAACAAACTAACAAGGACTGTTGTGGTTGCTTAGAATTTAGTTGCTATGGGTCCCATTATTTATTTCACTCAATATTGGGT
>CAIGRL010002845.1:0-15779 GCA_903798325.1 Fraxinus xanthoxyloides | reverse complement strand
TTAAAATTTGGGGTTAAGCTTAGCCACACCTTTTTCGAGAAAATAAATTTTTATTTATTTAAATTCTCAGTCGCTACACGTTGCGTCCTTATGGCAAAGGTTTTTGTTTTTGAATTATCTCTACAGCTGGTTTCGATCATAAATAGACAAAATACAGAATAGAAGAAGTTGACATATATGATTGCAAATAAAGGAATGTCATCCTCACCCATTGAGCCTAACCAAAATAATGTACACATATATTTGAGGAAAGTTTATGACAAGAACGGTTAATAAGTTAAGCCCGTATAAAAAGAGTTATGACCAAAGCTTCGTTAGCGACCGTACCAGCATCCAGTGAAGACAAAGAACCAAGTCACCTAAAAATAACAAATTGGTTAATTCTTCGCCCAAGTCACATCACAAGAAGGCAATGGTCATTAACCTTCGACTAATTTCCTTCACAACTCTTTTAAAGACTTAATGGACCTAAGAAGCAAAGGAAGTAAAGCCTTTTCAGTAAAAGAAGCTATTAAGAGTGAGCCAACATGACTTGGGTTATCAACAAAGTAAAAATAATGTCTAAAGATCATCATTTTTAAATATTCTTCAATAATTAACAAAGAGGTACCACAGCCAAGTCGGCATCAAGTTGTTAAAAAAGGTGCAAAAAGATCGAGTGGTGGAATTTGTTGGACACTACTACTTGATCCATAACTAGACGATATTACTCTAAGCACGTGTGACAGAAAATTTGACAAATAAGGTCACACGCTTTTCCGAAGAATATTGTTAAAGGAATTAATCTACTTTACTAGAAGAAATTGTCCAAAAGCAATGTCAAAAGATGAGTCGGAGAGAAATTATTGCATGAAAGAGGTGTCTATGTTTTAAACTGTCCAATGATAGAGTGTCGTGTTGCACTATGTATATCATTATGTAAGTATGTATTTTACATGTAGCAGGATTGTTGTTAAAGTAAGAACACTCCATTAATAACTTTGACGTGTGTCCTATCAGATGTAAAAGATCATAATACCCCTCTATTGTGGAAGTGTACATAGCCTACTGTTCATAAAGGAAATGTAAAAAATATATATCTATATACTAGCTACATTCCACCTTTTGTATGCTCCTTTCTACTTAAGATCTTGTAGGTTTTGCTTTGAGAAGCTTCTCTGGTGACTTGCTCGATCATTGGAGGGCCAACAGTGGCAAAACCCTTCATTTGTAACCCTTGTGTTCGCCTTTAACAGTAATCGTGTGTAAGGGGTGAGAAGATCTGCTTGCATCTAGATTGGAGAAAATTTGAGAATCAACATATTGGTGCTATATGTTTTTGGATGTAGAACGATAAACCAGGAATAAAAAATCACGAATTTCTAAAGACTTTCATGAGAAACTTGTGTACTTGTTGAAACATTGAGTGAGATGTTGGGTATACTTACACATGCACAATGAAATTTAAAATTTATTTTCGATTCCCTTCAATGATCACCGTTGTGTTTAGATATAAATTGTAATTAAAATATTACCTTTAGTAAATTTCTCAAGTCATCTGGGAATCTCGAAGAAAATTAATCACAATTGAAGACAACTGATCTACCACAATATTTTCACACTACAGCTATCAAATTGTACACTACTTTGTCTGGACATCTACATTTCAAGAGCTTGATCCATTTTGACTTTGCTTGGTCCGATATGAATATTTATCAAAATATGATCTAATCAATTATAATTAGATATTTGTTATAAATGCTATAAACCTAGGTATCGTTTCGGTAACTGCCCGAAAAGAAAGCATGTCAATTTGCTAGAGAGTCGGAAATAGTGGACGAGGAAGAAGGTATTGAGGTGAAAGATGAGTATCCAATTGAATTTACTGTGGATGAAGGTGTAGCTAGGCTCACTTTGGTATTGTATCGTATCCTTTTGTCGCCTAAGGAAGAGAGGCAGCTGCATATTCTATTCGCTCTGTTCTAACAAAAATATGGCGTGCGAAGTTATTGTGGACAACAAAAGCTGTGAGAACTTTTTATCGACGAGATTGGTGAATTTGTTGAAATTATTAACTGAGAACCTTCTTAATCCTGATTCCTTAATTGGGCGAAGAAAGGTCCTTCCGTTCGGGCCCTNAGAGTCGGAAATAGTGGACGAGGAAGAAGGTATTGAGGTGAAAGATGAGTATCCAATTGAATTTACTGTGGATGAAGGTGTAGCTAGGCTCACTTTGGTATTGTATCGTATCCTTTTGTCGCCTAAGGAAGAGAGGCAGCTGCATATTCTATTCGCTCTGTTCTAACAAAAATATGGCGTGCGAAGTTATTGTGGACAACAAAAGCTGTGAGAACTTTTTATCGACGAGATTGGTGAATTTGTTGAAATTATTAACTGAGAACCTTCTTAATCCTGATTCCTTAATTGGGCGAAGAAAGGTCCTTCCGTTCGGGCCCTGAGATTAGTGCAAAATACCTATTTCTATTAGTAAGCATTATAAGGTTGAAATTATGTGTGATGTCATAAGATGCTATGGTTCCTCTCAAGCAGAATGAGAATTCCACCCAAAAACAAACTGAGTGTTTTTTTTACCCTTACAAGTAATGAGAAGGACATTACATATTCTATAAGACATCCAGGCTGCTTTTATCCAGTTGTGGTTAAGGGGCTTTTATAGCAAATAAGGAAAATGGGGGTGATCTATCTGAAATACGAGAAAAATTGGCAGTATTTGAAGATTTGGTTTCCGATGAATTGCATAATTTTGGCCATGCAATTTCATTTAAGATTCGGAAAATGCTTTTAAAGTTTTAGTGCTGTTTTTATAATTAGTTTATTTCGAGTTCTTTTCAATTTCTGAGTCTTTTTCTTTTATTTTGGTGGGATCCAAAATTGTGTTCTTAAAGTTTTCGTTTGAATTTCTAGTTTTGTGCTGTGTCCTTATGGATAATGCTTTTGTTTCTGAATTATCTCTACAACTGGTTTCGATCATAAATAGACAAAATACTGAAAAGAAGTTGACAAAGGTATATATGATTGCAAATAAAGGAATGTCATCCTCACCCATTGAGCCTAACCTAAATAATGTACTGTATATAGGAGGAAAGTTTATGACAAGAACAGTAAAAAAAAGGAATGATAAAAAGGGTATCAAAATAATTAGCATATATATATATATATAAATTGGTATAGTACAATGAATCCAAAGATTGTGAAATATTTTGCTGTAAATGAAAAGATTTTATATTGTAATAAAGGCGTTATGTTTGTACTAGCTTACAACACTTAAACAAGTCTATTTTTTAGGTAAATTTATGAGGATAAGGTTTTGAAACTTACACTTGTTGAGTCAATAAGTTCAGCCTGTATAAAAAGTGTTATGACCAAAGCTTCGTTAGCAACCGTACCTGCATCCAGTGAAGACAAAGGAACCAAGTCACCTAAAAACAACAAATTGGTTAATTCTTCGCCCAAGTCACATCACCAGAAGGAAGGGCTCATTAACCTTCGACAAATTTCCTTCACAGCTCTTTAAAGACTTTTAATGGACCTAAAAGGCAGAGGAAGTAAAGCATTTTCATTAAACCAAGCTATTAAGAGTGAGCCAACATGACTTGGGTTATCAACAATGTAAAAGTAACGCCTAAAGATCATCATTTTTAAATATTCTTCAATAATTAACAAAGAGGTCCCATAGCCAAGTCAGCATCAAGTTGTTAAAAAAAGTGCAAAAAGATCAAGTGGTGGAATTCGATGGACACTACTACTTGATCCATAACTAGACGAAATTACTCTAAGCACGTGTAATAGAAAAATTGACGAATAAGGTCACACGCTTGTCTGAAGAATATTTTTAAACGAATTAATCTACTTTACTAGAAGAAATTGTCCAAAAGCAATGACAAAAGAAGAGTTGGAGAGAAATTATTGCATGAGAGGTGTCTATGTTTTAAACTGTCCAATGATACAATGTCGTGTGTCATTATGTAAATCATTATGTAAGTATGTATGTACATGTAGCAAGATTGCTGTTAAAGTAAGAACACTCTATTAATAACTTTGACACGTGTCCTATCAGATGTAAAAGATCATAATGCCCCTCTATTGTGGAAGTGTACATAACCTACTATTCATAAAGGAAACGTAAAAAATATATATCTATATACTAGCTACATTCCACCTTTTGTATGCTCCTTTCTACTTAAGGTCTTGTAGGTTTTGCTTTGAGAAGCTTCTATGGTGACTTACTTGATCGTTGGAGGGACAATAGTGGCAAAACCCCTCATTTGGAACCCTTGCGTTCGCCTTTAACAATAATCGTGTGTAGGAGGTGAGAAGATCTGCTAGCATATAGATCGGAGAAAATTTGAGAATTAACATATTGGTGCTATATGTTTTTGGATGTAGAACAATAAACCAGGAGTTAAAAAAATCACGAATTTCTAAAGACTTTCATGAGAAACTAGTGTACTTGTTGAAACATTGAGTGAGATGTTGGGTATACTTACACATGCAAAGTGAAATTTAAAATTTATTTTTGATTCCCTTCAATGATCACTATTGTGTTTAGATAGAAATTGTAATTAGAATATTACCTTTAGTAAATTTCTCAATCATTTGAGAATCTCGAAGAAAATTAAACATAATTGAAGACAACTGATCTACCATAATATTTTCACACTACAGCTATCAAATTGTACACTACTTAATCTGGACCTCTACATTTCAAGAGCTTGATCCATTTTGACTTTGCTTGGTCCGATATGAATGTTTATCAAAATATGATCTAATCAATTATAATTTGGAAGATATTTGTTATAAATGCTACAAACCTAGGTATCGTTCCGATAACTGCTCGGAAAGAAAGCATGTCAATTTGCTAAAGAGTCGGAAACAGTGGACGAGGAAGAAAATACTGAGGTGTAAGATGAGTATGTAGTTGAATTTACTGTGGATGAAGGTGTAGGTAGGCTCACTTTGGTATTGTATCGTATCCTTTTGTCGCCTAAGGAAGAGAGGCAGTGTCACTGCATATTCCATTCGCTCTGTTCTAAAAAAAATATGGCGTGCGAAGTTATTGTGGACAAGAAAACCTGTGAGAACTTTGTATCGAAGAGGTTGGTGAATTTGTTGAAATTACCAATTGAGAACCTTCTTAATCCTTATTCCTTAATTGGGTGAAGAAAGATCCTTCAGTTCGGGCCGCTGAGACTAGTGCAAAATACCTATTTCTATTAGTACGCATTATAAGGTTGAAATTATGTGTGATGTCATAGATATGGATGCTTGCCATATTCCGTTAGGTCGTCCATGGAAGTTTGATTTGAATTCAACTCTTAAAGGGCATATTAATTTGGTACTATTTACATAGGATAGTCATAATATGCTATGGTTCCTCTCAAGTCGAATGAGAATTCCACCCAAAAACGAACTGAGTTTTTTTTTTTTTAACCCTTACAAGTAATGAGAAGGACATTACAGATTCTATAAGGCAGCCTAGTTGCTTTTATCCAGTTGTGGTCAAGGAGCTTTTATAGCAAATAAGGAAAATGGGGGTGTTCTATCTGAAATACGAGAAAAATTGGCAATATTTGAAGATATGGTTTCCGATGAATTGCAGAATTTTTGCCATCCAATTTCATT
This sequence comes from Fraxinus xanthoxyloides, assembly GCA_903798325.1. NCBI lineage: Eukaryota > Viridiplantae > Streptophyta > Magnoliopsida > Lamiales > Oleaceae > Fraxinus > Fraxinus xanthoxyloides. The sequence continues at coordinate 10,157 of CAIGRL010002845.1, read as the reverse complement.
TAAGATTCGAAAAGTGCTTTTAAAGTTTTAGTGCTGTTTTTATAATTAGTTCATTTCGAATTCTTTGCATTTTCTGAGTCTTTTTTTTTTTAATTTGGTTCCAAAATTGTGTTTTTAAAGTTTTCGTTTGAATTTCTAGTTTCGCGTTGTGCCCTTATGGCAAAGGTTTTTGTTTCTGAATTATTTTTACAACTGGTTTCGATCATAAATAGACAAAATACTGAAAAGAAGAAGCTGACAAAAGTATATATGATTGAAAATAAAGGAATGTCATCGTCACTCATTGAGCCTAACCAAAATAATGTACACATATATTGGAGGAGAGTTTATGATAAGAACGGTAAAAAAAGGAATGATAAAAAGGGTATCAAAATAATTAGCATATATATTGGTTTAGTATAATGAATCCAAAGATTGTGAAATATTTTACTGTAAATGAGTAGATTTTATATTGTAATAAAGGCGTTATGTTTGTATTAGCTTATTGCCTAATTTTCATTTAGCATACCACACTTAAACAAGTTTATTTTTTAGGTAAAATTTATGAGGATAAGGTTTTGAAACTTACACTTGTTGAGTCAATAAATTAAGCCTGTATAAAAAGTGTTACGACCAATGCTTCGTTAGCAACCGCACTAGCATCCAGTGAAGACAAAGGAACCAAGTCACCTAAAAACAACAAATTGGTTAATTCTTCGCCCAAGTCACATCACCAGAAGGCAGGGCTCATTAACCTTCGACCGATTTCCTTCGCAGCTCTTTAAAGACTTAATGGACCTAAAGGCAAAGGAAGTAAAACCTTTTCATTAAACGAAGCTATGAGTGAGCCAACATGACTTGGGTTATCAACAAAGTAAAAATAATGTCTAAAGATGACATTTTTAAATATTCTTCAATAATTAACAAAGAGGTACCACAGCCAAGTTAGCATCAAGTTGTTAAAAAAAAGGTGCAGAATTGAAGTTCTAAGAATTGAAGTGTTTATACCTTTACAAGTGAATACAAACATCTAATCCAATATCTTCATTTGATGCTTAATGTCTCAATGATTATCTTGAATGCTCGACTTTCATCACTTCCTTCATTGTAAGTCCGATTTGTAATGTGAATGTCTTGATATCGATATTTTTGTCCTTGATTGATCAATATTACATTGGATGCTTTGAAGACTTTAATCAATTGTTAGAAACAAAAATTAATATGTTTTTCATGATCAAAATATTAGGGATAAAGTCAACCATAGGTCATCAATTTTTCCCTTTCTGATTATAACAAGCAAGATGAGTTGCAAAGTAATATCAACAATTGATAAGGAATAAAGATTGTATATTTCATATATTCTCTCTATCTTTTACAAATCAATAATCATTCATTTAAACATGTCATCCATAACATGCATATAATCTCACTCCTTCATCCCTTTTGGCATAAGCAAAAAATAGCGCATTTATGATCAAAAGTTAAATCAACTAAGGGAAGGAATAATATTTCCCATTAATTAAACGCAAAATACCAGATACATGCTAGTTTAAACAAGAGGAAAATCATCACATCAAAATACTTAATCAAAACATAGAAGGCATATTTCACATTTGTTCTAAATATATCACATTTCAAGTAGTTCAAAAATACATAAAAACTGAAAATAACAACTAGATATCTAAGCCTTTGGAGGTGGCGGTGGATGTAATCCGGCTAGCCTATCGATAAATGATGTGAGTGAATCGAAGTGACCGTTTAAGAGATTCTAGTAATCCTCAGTAAATGTGAAACTGCCGGTAGGAGGAGGAGCACTAGAATCTGAAATATCATGATAAGGGTTTGGAACGTGTGGTACATTGTCGTCCTTATCTCCGTCAAAAGGTAGAGTCGAAGGACCCAAAGTGGGATTGAAACCTTTGGTATGAGCTACCCATTAACCATCCTTTTTTACAATTTTCGTGCATTTGAGAGTTTGAATATTGATAGTTTCGGTGGGACGGAGTGAAACGAAGGTCTCATAATTTCCGCTTTGATGTAAGGTAAAGCTTTGATGCATCGAGTGGAGTGAATAAGCTTCATGCGACCAAAGGCAATAGTTGAAAAGACTAATTTCCGCCCAACCAGAAAGTAGTCAAGAATGAAGAGGTCAAAATTATTGACTTCGTCCCAATGACCCTTTGGTGATAGAATTACATGTAATAATATTTTACAAAACTTTACAAGGTAGAATGAGTTGATTGATACTAAGTTTGGTGTTATTTTCAATATTCTTTCCCGTAACTCTATCAATAGGATTGTAACCCTATAAAGTGGGATGAGCTTCATGTAGAAAAATTTGGTTTTCACATACGTCAAGCTTGAGAATATTTCAGATGAGTTTTGGTGATGGTAATGCGGGTGTTTTTAAGCAAACAAGAAATTCATGAGTCGAGGATATGCGTTTTCCTCTAAAAGTGGCTATCATCAACCCCCCCAATCCATATTTTTAAATACTCATCAATGTGAAATGCGGGGCCTTTAATAGTAAAGTCGGCAAAATCAACATTCTTACTGATTAGAGTTGGAGATTTTTCAAATGGATTTGCCGGCACTTCGGGTTCTTCATCAGATGCAGGTGGTGAAGGAGGATCCCACCATACTATCTTCATATGCTTCCCCCATCAACTAGACATGATAAATTATTGAATTTGAAGAAATGTATGCTATTTTCGCACTTAGGGTTTGTACAATCCCAAGGAGTAAGTTTAGGGTATCTAAAATTAGAAACTTGGGGATTTTGAGAAAATCGGAGGAGAATACAGGTTTTTAGATTTGGGTGAAAAATTAACGATTTGAGAAGAAAAATGGGCGAATTCATATGGATGAACATAGTGAAGAGGGAAGAGATGGGAGAAAATGAAGAAGAAATGTTTCAACCACGATTTTTGAAATTGGAAATACACTGATCCGCACATTCGCGCCGAAAAAACCTAAATTTTATGTCAATCAGGACATCGTCAAGGTTGATCAGTTCCAATAAAATATTGAGTATCACAATGAAATGGCATAAAATCATTAATTTTATCAGCAATAGATACATAAACACATTAGACACATATTTCAAACTCATCAAGAATTTTCAAACCTCTTCGAATACTCGAAAATCTATCAAGATCTAGAGAGGTTAAGTAAAAATGCCGGCCAATTGATTTTGGGGTTCTCACATTCTAACACAATGTCTCCCTTTTGTGCATGATCTCGTAAATAGCAAGACGGGATTTTCTGATAGGTTTATAGCACTCGTTTTATTACACATAATAGGCATATGGTCGAATGTTAAGTGATAATCACTAAGTATTTGTTTCATCTGTAGAACTTGTGCACACAACTAGTGGCTGAGATATATTCGACTTCGACGGTAGACAATGTAACGGAATTTTATTCCTTACTAAACCACGACATAAGTGCAAAAGCCTAAAAAGTGAGATGATTCACTAGTACTTTTACGATCAATTGTGCAACCGACCCCATCGGCATCCAAATAACTAAGTCAATGTGAGTGCCCTTGAAATACCAAAAACCTAAAGTTCTAGTGCGACTAAGATATCTAGAGATTCATTTTATGGCACTAAGATGAGATTTTTTTGGGATTATATTGAAATCTAGAATATAAGCACGCACTAAACTTGATATTGAGTCTACTTGCGGTTAAATAAAAAAGTAATCCGATCATACCTCGATATTTCATTGCATCAACAGAAGTACCTTGATTATCTTTGTCAAATTTTATGGATGAGCTCATAGGAGTGTTCATTAGCTTTAATTCCTCCATTTCGAACCTTTTGAGCATGCCTAAATATATACTTGTTTTGACTAATGAATCCATCATTAGTGTGCTTAGTTTGAAGTCCAAAGAAAAATTTAAGTTCTCTTATTATGCTCATTTCAAATTCCTTGCCATGCATTTTCAAAATTACTCACAACGAAAAATATTAGTTGTACCAAATATAACATCGTCAACATGAATTTGAAAAATAATCATATCATACTTACGAGTTTTGATAAAAATAGTAGTATCGGCTTTTTCCATCAAAAAAATCATTTGAAAGTAGGAATTTGCTCAACTTTTCCAACCAAGCTCTAGGGGCTTGTTTTAACCATAAAGAGTTTTTCTAAGTTTGAAAACATAATTTACTCAACCTTTTATCCTTTCTAGAATCTAGCAACTGGTGCAAATGTTTTCTTAAAATCGATACCTTCTTCTCAGTTATAACACTGGGACACTAATTTAGCCTTGTTACTCACAATTATATTGTTTTTATCTCATTTATTTTTAAAAACTCATTTTGTACCAATAATAGTTTGGTTATTTGTTCTAGCGACTAAATTTCAAACATGATTTTTTGTTTCAAGTTGATTATTCTTCCTGCATAGCTAGAATTCAAAATTCATCAAAATCGACTTTTATAAAATCTTCTAGTTTAATTTGTGAAATGAAAGCAAAACTATCTAGTAGTAATACTTTTGGATGGATAACCAATAATAAGTTCTTTTGGGTGAGAATGAACAAACCTCAATTCTTAAGGTAGAGTATGGTCATTTGATACTTAGCAAGGTTCTATTTCTCTTTCTTAAACGCTTGCTTATTTCCCGTGTTCGTCTTTTAAATCTTCCTTGTTTTGATCTTGACTCATTTGTTCAAAAGGAATTTACAATCCTATATCATTATTAATATCTTCCTCTTGATCAAGAGAATTAATTTCATCAAAAGTAACGTACATAAATTCTTCAACAATTACAGTTCATTTGTTAAAGACCCTATAATCTTTGTTAGTCGATAAATTTTCTTGAAATATTTCAATATCAGATTTTGAATCAAATTTTCTTGTGTTTAAAATAAAATATTTGCAACCAAATACTTTGAAATAATCGATATTTGGAATCCTATTTTTCCAAAACTCATAGGGAGTTTTTTTTTTCTATCAACTAAGGAAAACTCTATTAACAACGTGTAGCAAGCTTTATTAACGACTTCGGCTCAAAAGTATTTTTGTAAGCTATTTTCATTAAGCACAGTCCTAACCTCTTATAATGTACGGTTCTTCATTTCCACTAAAGTATTTTGGTGAGGAGCTTAGAAGCCTAGAAATTATTTTCATATTCATTTTCATTTCAAAAATTATCAAAACCGATAATATCAAATTCTCCAACATAACCACTTCTAGTTGTAATGGAATGTCCTTTTTCATTTTGAAAATTTTTACAAAAATGCTTAAACATATTGAAAACTTTATCATGTAGATTTAAAAAGAGGACCCAAGTAAATCTAGAAAAATCGTCAACAATGACGAATGCATAATGTTCATCACTTGAGCTAACGGTTCTAGAAGGTCCATGTAGAGAAATTGCAAAAGTTTTGTAGTTGGAGAGTATTGCTTAAGCTTGAAACAATTTGTCACTTGTTTTCCAAATTGACATGCATCACAAATTTTATCTTTTTCTAACTTCAAATTAGGCAATCCTTTAACAAAGCAATTTTCAATTTTTTTTTTTTTTTTATAGAAGGTCCATAATAACATGACCTAATCTTCTATGCCATAAAGTATCTTTTTTCGAACTAGATAAACATTTTTCATCACTTTCTAATTCAATGTTTATGATATAGAGATTTTTACTTCGGTTTCCTATAAACATAACCTCTTTATATATAGCATCCTTAATAAGGCATTTTAGAATAATCGATTTAATATTGTAACATTTATCACATAATTGACTAAATTTAGCAAGTTATGTTTGAGGGTTATCAGCTAATAGAACATTTTCAACAGAAAGATGAATGATTACCAATGTTTTCAATGCCAATAATTTTTTCTTTGTCATTATCTCCAAATAACATGACCTTCATCCTTCTTTTTGAGGTTCAACAATAGAGATCAATCTCCGTGCATGTGTTTTGAGCAACCGATATTCAAAAACCATTTGCTCCTTATTTATTTGGTACCTACAAAAATAATTCATTTTTTTTTTTTGGTACCCTTGCAAATTTGGGTCCTTGGTCGTTAGTTCTAGTGGACTTTTGAATCCCTTTATTTTTGCTTTCAAAGTTTAGTCTCTTTTTGGTTAAATAATTAAATGCAACAGTCATCTTTCATTACAAGAGCTACATTTGAAATAGAGGAATTTGAAACTTTAACAAATAAATTTTTGAGAGAATTTTAGGTCCCGTTTGATCTACATTATTATCTCATGAAAATAAAAAATATGACCGTTATCCATCACGTCAACATTTAAATTCAAATTTTCTATCCTTTTATGGACCCCAATAACGGCTATATTTTGCATTCTCATTCTACAATAATTTGGCTCAAACAGAGGCTTATTTCAAGAAAGGGTTATATCGAATCCCTCCTTTATCGAAAACACATTTTTGTTCATCAAACATTAAATTAAAGTTTTTCTTACCTTGAGTAAACTTGCAAACAATCTGAGTTAAATCTACAACTTTCTTTTTCAAAGAGGAATTTTCTTTGATTAATGAATTGTAATCAACCTTTTCTTATCATCATATGAAACACTTTTTTAATATAATTTACCTTATCGTAGATTGCCATGAAATACATGTTGACAATTTCCTCTTAACTCTCATTTTCATCATGATTATTATCATCCCTCTCATCTCATGTTGCATGGAGTGTCTTCTTTTTGATAAATCTTTTCTTGTTTAGACACTAGGTTCTCTTGTGACTGATTTTGTTACAATCATAGCAAATAATATTTTTACTTTCGAAAACTTTTCCACTTCATGACAAGGGCTGGATCCTCAAGTTCATCACTTATATTCACTAGTGCCTTCATCAATTTGCTGATTTTAAATCAATTTGGCACTTTGGAGGCTCCTTTGTTTCTTCTTAGCTTTTTTCTTCCCTTGTCAAGACATTGTTGAACTCATAAGTCATCAAGGTTTCATGGAGCTCTTCCAAAGGATACGGTGTTGAGGTCTTTGGTATTTTCTATCTTTTCCTTAGCAAGCTCTAATCCTATCAGAGAGATCTAAGCATTTCACTCGCAAGTTCACCATTTACTAAATTTTCAATCAAAGCCTTTGAGGTCATTGATAATATCGGTGAAAGAAATAATCATACCAACCATATGCTCATTTGTTTTATAAAGAAATTTCCAAATTCCTTAACCAAAATATTTATTTTGATTTCTTTCACTTTGCTAGTGCTTGTGTAACTTCTAAAGCGATTCATATACCAAAAGATGAATCACATGTGCTAATGCGATTAAATTAATTCTTATCTAAGGCACAATAAAGTATATTTTTGGCTCTAGCCATCAATGATAATTTTCATTTATCTTCTTCATCATGTTCCTCTCTAGTTTTTGAAATTATTTGATCCGGTTTACATCCTCTTTAATAATCTTTTTAGGCACACATGGACCAAATTCAATAACTTTCCAAACATTGTCGCCCAAGAAAAATTAATCAAGAGGAGGGTAAATTGGTTTTCCAAAACTTTTTTTGAGAAATTTAAATAAGTTATGAATGAATAAATCAATCAAGTAATATGCACAAATGCAAAGAGTGGTAAATAAAATGGAAGAGATTGTGCAAACGATATAATTATAGAAGTTCGATCCAAAGCATGTTGACATGTGGTTGACTTTATCTTTAATGTTTTGATTATAACAAACAAATTAATATTTTTTTAACAATTAATTTTTAAGTCTTCAAAGCATCCAATGTAATATTGATCAAGAACAAATAGATATCAAGACCTTCACATTACAAATTGGACTTACAATGAAGGGAGTGATGGAAGTCAAGCATTCGAGACATAGAGCTTCAATAGTAAGAAACAAAAATTTCATTGCATTTTATATCGTCGAAGCTGAATGAATATATCTAGACCGCTAGTCGTTGTGCAGAAGTTCTATAGATAAAACAAACACTTCTTATGAGATCCACAAAAGGGAAAAATATTATATGTTAGAATTTGTAAACACTGAAAATCAATTAGCCGATATTTTTACTAAACCTCTAAATCTTGATAATTTTTTTGCATATTCGAAGACGTTTGGAAATTCTAGATGAGTTTAAAATATGTGGCTAATGTGTTTGTGTTTAATTGTTGATAAAAATGTTTATTTTATGCCCTTTCATCGTGAAATTCAAAATTTTATTAAAATGATGACGTAGACGTCTGGTTGCTTGTCCGATTTCACAAATGTTTTTGCTCATAGATCACTATAAATAGTTCATTACAAGATTTTTGTGAGCATTAAGTGAGATATTATTGAGAAAAATTGCATTCATCTTACATCTTATTTATCATCAAATCACTTATTGTAAAAACAATTTTGATTGATTGAATCAAATTCTTCATTCATCCTTAATAACAAAGTTTTCTCATCTAACACTTAAGTTTTCATTTATACTAATTTATTGAAGTGTTAGTATCTTCCTCTCTTAAAACTTAATTTGTTTATATCATTTATTAAGAGAAATTTTCAAATTGTAAAATCAATCATCGTCAAATTTGTGGGTAATATTGAGGTCCCATAGCTTTAGCTCAATAGGTTAAGTTGTATTGAGGTCCCGAAAAACTAAATATTGTGGAAGGATCGATGTTCCTTGTTAGTAAGTCACCGAAAGTGCTATAAAGGTTTAGATTGCGCCACAAGTCAATCAAATTTAGTTAAAAGGCCTTGCTTTTAATGGATAGTTTGGTAACAGAGGACATAGATCATTGTTTTGGATTGAATCTCTACAATTATATCGTTTACACAATCTCTTTCCTTTTATTTATCGCCTTTTGTATTTGTGCTTATTACTTGATTGATTTGTTCATTCATAACTTATTTAATGAAAAGGTTTTAAAAAAAATTAATTCACCTCCTCTTGGTTAGTAATTCTTGAGCTTTTAGTACTATGAAGACCTCAAGTCAAATGATCAATTTCACTATCGAACGTTACAAATTAACCACTGACACTAAGATAATTATCTATATAAAATATTTTGTAATAGGTCTCCAATATTTTGTTATCTTAACAAAACATCCATTCGTCTATTTAAATATTACTATATTTTAGATTATGAGATCAGCTACTCACTTCATAAATGAGAAATGACACACATGATTGTCAATACGTAATAAAAATATATGTATCTCGTTATTACTTACGACCATGAATAATTTAAGATCCTATCATACGTAACTTGTATCTCACAATCAAAATTCCTTGTAATTAATACAAGTTACCAAGACTTGAATTAGTGGACTGTACTTATTTAATTTATCAGAATATTAATTCAATTAAATTAAATAATAGATCTTTCATAAATAAAATACATCAATCACGTTAAAGTTCTTACATCCTAAAGTCGATTGGACCTAGAGTATAACACTTACATAAGAATGAGGCACATTTAAGTGACAATCCAAAAGACACTGATTTCAATCTAAAGAGGTAGTGCACGAGTCGGTGGAGCAAAGCTTACCACTAGTGAAAAGCAAAAACTCCATTTTTGTTGTAGAAAGGTTTCGATGGTTCAACCATGTGACATAGCGAAAGATTATAGGAAATATGAACAACCTCACAAAGATGAAAAAAATTAACAATTTTTTTATTCAATTCAATAAATTGCGACCTCAAAGGGCTTATAATACTTTAAATAGTAAAATCCTAGCAAAATTCGAAAAATTAATAATAAAAATAACAAAAACGATATTTTTCCATAAATGGAGAATTTCGAGATACCAATTTAAATGGAAACTTCTAAGATTCAGGATCGCCCTCCAACAAACGGAATACAAATCCGAGTTTTATTGAATGAGATATTTACCAAAATAAAAATTACCATACACGACAAAAATACTTAATCGATAGCCTAAACGACGGAATCTGCCCAAAATTCGACGTATATCATGGCCGAAGCTATGAGTTGTGATCATTGGCCCATTTCCTATCGAATTAGACTAGCAATTCATCAAAAATTGACAAACTTGAAGTTATCATGAAATCATTATTTTGCCTTGCGATCCCATTTCATTATGAACTCTAATTCCTTATACACTTCATCATTTTCCCCAGGGTGAGAAAAATTCGCCTTCAAATTTGACGGGAAAGAAGCCTCATTATCATCAGAATTATCACTACGAAATGACACCAAATGCTTGACATTAAACAC